>CAEFZY010060883.1:0-21625 GCA_903066815.1 Brachyrhaphis roseni
TATATATATATATATATATATATATATATCCCAATAACACTGATTAATGGCAAGAAACCAAATTATGTCCTCATCTCTAACTTTCTGTTTTGTGAAAAATCAGTTCAATCTGCTCCCTTTGCTGTCTAATGTGAGTATCGCTGGGAAGTTTTAAACTGATTGGCTTTGAATGGTGTTTCATGAACATTTTATGCCTGCAGAAATGTATCCCTCGCTGTTGCTGACTTTAGAGTTTTCAGAGTCCTAAGCTGTGCGAGAAGAGCACTAATATGGCCTTAACTGTCAGGATGGTGGTTCACCTCTTCGCTGGCCTCTTTCCAAACCCCTTCCTGGCTGGAGATTGCAAAGTGGGACATTGGAAAGGATATGCTTTATTATCTGCCTCCTGCATGATTAATTGAACATCTGTTCGCTTCATGACAACTGACCCCAATTCCCCACTGTTTATCCTCTGTATATACAGTTAATAAGCCTGCAGTGAAAGTGTCACATAAGAGGTCAAGACTTCATTTTTGGCAGCCATCTATATTTCACTACTGCAATGTCAACTTTCAGGTCTAGTTTGATGGTTTGCCTTTTCACTGACGAACCCTGGTGGAGAGAGTTAAAACCTGAGTGGAGATCCGAAATGAATCTTGGATGATTTATTTTTTTTTTTTTCTACTAGAGAGGTCTTGTCACCAGTTGGCTGGCCCCCCACAGATGTGGCGTGAAGCTGAAACCTCCCTCCTCTCCCTCCTGATTAACAGAGTCTTTGTTCCGTTGGTGGTGGCACGCCATGAGGCATGATTGCAGTGGGCAAACTGGCAGCTTTAAAGAAAGCCTGCCGCTGTGCTGATCTGCATCACACTTTACCCCCCTCCTCTCTCAGCATAGGGGAAATCAAATCAGGTTTTGTTTGTTGTTTGGTCTCTGAGCATTAGGCCTCTTTTAAGACTCAGGTATTGTGACTTTTTTTTTCCAGCTCAATCCATGTACAATTTTCTAGATAAAGGGATGTTTTAGTGCTGGTGAGGAATTTGTGAAGCAGAGCCAAAAAATTACTTTCTGTTAATGAAGTATTGGTATAATTAATTAAAGTTTTTTGATTTTTTTGATTTTTCATGTGCCTACAGCGTAAAACATTTCTGACTCACCGATTCTTATCTGTCTTTTTTCAGGCTGCTTCAATGGCGCTGAGCAGCTTGGGCCATGTATATACCGCCATAGGGGACTATCCGAACGCCCTCGCCAGCCACAAGCAGTGCGTCCTGCTGGCCAAGCAGTCCAAGGATCAGCTGTCTGAGGCTCGTGAGCTGGGAAACATGGGAGCCGTCTACATCGCCATGGGAGACTTTGATAATGCTGTTCAATGTCATGAGCAACATTTGGGCATCGCTAAGGCCCTGGAAAATAAAAGAGAAGAGGCCCGAGCTTACAGCAACCTTGGTAGTGCCTACCACTACCATCGTAACTTCGACAAGGCCATGTCCTACCACACCCATGTTCTGGAGCTTGCGCAGGAGCTGGAGGAAAAGTCCATCGAGATGAGGGCGTATGCAGGGCTGGGTCACGCTGCCCGCTGTATGCAAGACTTGGAGAGAGCCAAGCAGTACCATGAACAGCAGCTGTCAATCGCTGAAGGACTGAAGGACAGGGCTGCAGAAGGAAGGGCATCCTCCAACTTGGGTATGTATGTCAAACATTTCAGTTGCTTGATGAGTGACAACAGGATGCATATCAAATTCAACGTTAAGGAGATAGGAAATAGATTTAACTCTCCATAAGCTTAATTTACATAGCACTTTTCCAGTGATACAAACCACGTAAAGCACATTACACTATAGCCACATTGGTAAGTAATTTTTCTTTTAATTTAGAAGTAGCAGTCAATCAAATCAATCAGTTGCTATGGTCAACTCCAGTTCTTTGAGAGACTAATCATTATTTATATTAGAAAAGCACTGAGATGTTGTCACAGTACTTTGTGCAAAAGACGTTACTGCAAACCAGGGTTTTATCACTTCTACTTTAACAAAAAGACAAAATGATAGCAAAGTTAATATTTTAATCTGTATTTAGTATTTAATATTAGCATTTAGTGCTTATAGTAATAACACAGTTTGAGAGAGGATACTTTTACCTTACTGCTGACATTTTTGAAAGACTGGCAACTTTTCCAAATCTTGCATGCGGCATGTTAAACAGAGGGTGGCAGCTGAGAAACATTACACAGGGCAACTTTACTGTGATATTTTTATCCTTTATGCCGTCTGCTGAAAGTTTCACGCTCTCTCACTCTCTAGTTGAACGAACCACTTAAATGTCTCGACATATTATAGAAAATAGTTTCCTTTTAGATTCTTACATCTCTGTGCTTCCTCTGACTTTACACACCTCACTGACACTGAAAATAGTTAATATGAGGTCTTCTTCACTCACTAACAGCCTTCACACGAAAGTTTTCGTGGCCAGCTTTCACTTTTTGTTTTGACCAGCTGGACGCCAGTCAGGTCAGACCAAGAAAAAAGAACAAAAGAAAAAATATCCACTTCTGGTCATCACTTACTTTTTACTGCATTTCTGTTTAGAGTAACCAGTTGCATGACTGCAGGCGTTTCCAGGAAGATAACCCAGTCAGCCACAGAGCAAGCTACCAAATTCCACACAGAAAGGCCCATTTTGTACAAAATCCCATTTTTAAAATGTAACCCAAAATGCTGCATGTTCAAAATACCGCAGTGTGTCTTGCTATATGAGACATCAAGGTAGCTAACATGGTAGGTGGTGCTATTTAAAACTCTGGGAAGTTATTAAATCAAGATTCATACTGTCTTCTGCCTCAGTCATTAGGAGACACACAGTTCAATACACCTGTACAGCTATGAGTATAATGCAACTTAACATTTATATTCAAATTAAACAGTGAAGAAGAAACAACATATATTTAAAAAATGATGGAACAGAAAATCCACAGTGGCAATAAGGACAACAGTGAGCCAATAAAGCCTCATCTCACCTACAGTAAAACATTTAATCTTAGATATTCAACAGTCAGAAAGAAATCAGAGATAAGTCAAACTTCTTTTAAGATTTTCTGCAGGCTGCCAGATGTACTTTCTTCTTTCCTCCATGTCTACTGAGCAGACTCCATGAAGAGGGCACTGTCTGAAACCTCTGTTAAGACACCACTCAGCTTTCAGCTTTGATGACTGAAGTCATGCATCTTCACTGTTTGCAATTGAGTTTAAAACAAAGATTTGCATTTGATTAGTTAATATGACATGGCCTAGTTTGGTCCTTCAATTGTGAAATTATCCATGTAGGTTAATGGCGCAAAAAGTGTTTCTGATTTATGTCTACAATCCTCACATTTAATACTATTTCCTGAGGCTCTACCAGACATGTAATATTTTTTAGCAGTTCATACAGTGAGAGATTAGAGATACGTCAACTTTATGAGTTAAAAATGACACCTTTGTTCAAAAACCTTCTGGGTTTTTGAACCCACGGAGACTTGGGGGATGTTTCAGTGTTCTCAGCAGTGAGCAACTGATGTTTATTGTAGTTTTGTCTGTTTTAAACTTTGAAATTGTTGCTCTGACTTTGCAGTTAATAGTAATAATCAGTAAAATGTTGGTATCTGCCATTGACCATTTTGTCAAGTCATATTTCTAGTCCAGAGAAACAGAAAGTCCTGCAATAAAAGTTTCCAGACACCCTGACCACCTTAAAAGTGAAGTTATATTTCTGCTAAAAGAACTTTTAAGCATCCCAGTAATTTGTGATATTATTGCATTAAAAACAATGATTCCTGAAAATGTTTTTTCTTTAATTGAATAAATGTACTCAGATTGAATGTTGGATTTACTTACTGTTTGTTTGAAAAATATGTTCCTGTAATAAATGCTGAAAATAGGTATGGTATTCAAAAATTTTAAGCAGAGATATTAAATCTTATATTCTCATGTGATTTCTCTTTTGAATATGAATTGAAATTGAGTATTACCGCTTCACTGCAGAAGGGCATCCAGTCCAAACCTGCAAGATTTAGTAGATTTATGTCGTCATACTGAACCTCCTTAGAGATGATCAGGCTTCTGGTCATTCCTAGGTACCAAACTTTTTGTTTTCAGTCCAATCTGTGCACTTCTTGAATGATTCCAACTTTTGGCCAGTTTGATAGAGTGAGAGAGGACAGGAAAAGTGGACTCCTCAGAATGAATGTTAATGTTCAGTTTTTTTTAAAAAAAACGTAAGTTTTCTAAAAGTTAATTATTCTGTATAAGTAAGCTTGTTTTGTTTTTTGTTGAGTTTACAGCATGAGGGTCTTCATTTCCTGTTTGCATTTCCACAATGCCTCGGGTTACATTCCTTTATCTTCATTTAAATGAGCTGTTTACTTTTTTCCAAAGATATTTGTGGTCCGCATGTCAGTAATGTTTATGCTGATTTTAAGAGAGACAGTCAGTATGTTGAATGCGGTGCGGTTATTTAATTTCCAGCTGTTGTGCTGTATGCAGAGGATGTGAGGGTTACATTAATTCCTGTTGTTGGAAGAGCCTCGCAGAGAAACAGCAGAGTAAGATGAAAAGTTCTGCTAAAATCAAACCTAAACTATAACACATCCTGTCAAGTCATAAATAAAACTACAAAACAAGAAAAAAGTGTTTTTAACCATATTAACACTGCAGAAAATATTATATATACTATATCTAAAATAAAATGTATAAAATTTTAAAAAGTCACACATTACAAATTTGCTTGAATTTAGAAATCTCTATAGTGTAGGACTGTAGGACTTAGTGATATGGAAAACATATTAAACAAATAAACAAGTAAATTAATAAATATGATGAAATATTTTTTAAACACATTTAATATTCATTTACAAAATCCTGTACTCTGCTTTCTTTTATTACATACTTTAATATATATCCCAATATTTACTTGATTTTTATTACTTAAATGTGTGAATTTATATGATTATAAAAATGAATGGGCTTTGGATTACAACCACCCACTTGTGATTGCATTATGAATTGACAACAAATCGTCCAGAACTTCTTCAAGTCCCACATATTGTTCAAATCCCACTTTGTAAATATCCACTATCAGTCAAAGGAAGAAAGCACTAGAGCACATTACCTGCTCATTTGAAATCTGTTGTATATCTCAATCTTTTAAGAATCTATGAAGTCGTTATTGGTTTGGCAAACATTTCCACATGTGTAGTTTTAAATGTTTTTTGTTTTTTTTTCGCTGCTGCATCTGTTTTTTGTAATGTCCTTGATGCAGTCGTAGCATTTGTTTGCTGTAATGGTTTCAATATAAGTCAGTTCACACGTTTGTAAGTGGAAGAGATTTCTCTCTTTTTTAAGCTTTATTATTTAATTTAAAGCTCTGTTTAAAAAATGCCTCTTTAAGCAAAATGCCCAAAGAGGGCCTGGATCAATTATGCTGATGGCTACATGCTACTTTGTAACCTTTAATATGTGCTGGCTCTAATCAAATAACCATGAATAAATAAATGTAGTACTAGCTGCATTTACCATGGCAAGCTGGGAATCCAGTTAACGTGGCATCGCTCCTGCATGAGAAATAGGTAAAGAAAAACTGACACGTCTGAGCAAGAACATAGAACTTCAATGCACAGAATGTGATTTGTCCCACTGTCTCCTTCTTTGGTTGAACACTTTCTAATCTCCCGATGACATAATGTTGTCAAACAATCCACCTTTAATCTACCTAATCAAGTGCTAAAACCTTAATATACCAAAAATTTAATTAACAGCAGGCGAACCCTTCGGAGTTGACTGACATACATAAAGCAGGAGCCTCAGATTGTAAAACTGTCCTTTTGGCTTTTTAGTATCCTATTAGATATATTAGATCAGCAGCTCCTCAATATTTAGACCAGCAATTACAACCAGACCTGGATGACTTATGACGGCCATTAAGGTGATGGTAAACCAGACTCTAATGGACAACTAAGAGGTACGATAATTCCTTCCAAATGAATTATTCCTTAACCTAACATCTAAAATCGCGGAGGCAGACATTAGGGTTAATCGGGCAAACATAAATTGAAGCCGTGGTCTGCTTCGCCACACCTGATGGTTACACACACGCACTGTCTGGGCCGCTTTTAGCTTCAGCGCCAGCCTAAATTTAACCCAGGGACCTGGGAACAGGTTGACATAAATTAGACGCTTCAGCGAGAGCATTTTATGATTCTTCACTACATGTGAGCTTTATTACGAGTGGGCACTCTGTGTCAGGCAGAAAATTTATTCCTCTGCTGCATGCGGTGTGATTGCGTGAGAGAGTCTGAGAGCACTTTTATTCATCATAAACTGTGATATTACAGTTCCCCCAGTTACGACGGCGCAATGATAATCCAGCTGATTTAGTGTTGGGAGGCCTCGAGTTGATGACGGAGCACGTGTTGAGTGAGCGGCCAGCGGCTATGGCGCCTGTTGCTCCGTGGGCTCTGAGCGGACGGAGTTGGACGGGGATGTGGATGAAGCAACACTTGACATCCAGGAGAGAGCCTGTTGGCTGGCTCATAAGCGCTACCTAAACTGTTAGCACTTCTCGCCTGCTTTCTGCCTCTTTACTTTTTCCACGCTTCCTCCTCTCACCCCCACTGATTCCAATCTGCAGCTGTCAAGCTCCCAGTAATTGAAACTGACTTGATGAATCGCTTAATTACCTTTAATAGCTGATTCGAGAGGAACTGAATAATGAAGATAACGGAGAATGAAGTGGAGGTTGTGAAGCGTCGGTCTGTAATTGCCCCATTGTTGTTGTTTTTTTGTTTATGGCAGGAGGGCGTGCATTGTTTTTTTCCGCCATCGGTGCCCCACGAGCCTGCTTAGCACAAGAAGATATGGGGCTAAAACTAACGGGATGTTGTTTCTCGCTTCAAAAAACAACCGCCCCCCTCAAAAAAAACAAAACAAACCCACAAAGGAGCAGATGATCGCGAGAAGATTAACAAGTGAAGATGAAAGCTGTAAACATTGTGCTGGTAATGGGAAGGAGAAGCTGCAGAAGCAAAAATGAGCAAATGCTTATTATAATTGCATGTGGGGTGGGTGACATAGCTCTGAGGGACAGTTGTGTAAAGATTGTTGCACTTTAATATCTAACCATGATGCCCAGCGGTACCAACAACATAGGCTCAGCACGCTCTGACCTATAGAAGATATGGAAATTTTGCATTCCAGTCGTATTTATAATTTGTCAATCGGCTAACTTTCCCTTCAGTCAGCAATATTTCATATCTAAGGCAGGACATAAGTTTTAGGCTCTGGAAAAGCATTCCCCAATTTACAAATGTCTGATCTGTTATTGCCACAAAAATTTCAGAAAATCAAAAAGTTGTCGATATATTTAAAAATTACGTGTATTTAATACAAAAAAATGGTTATTTATTTAGACAAAAAAGCTACCAGTACCTCCTTGTGTTCACATAGGCCAAAAGATTTCCAAAAGCAACACACCATTCCCTGATCTAAAGAAATTTGTCATTGGCATCTACCAGTCTGGAGATGATAAAAGAATCAACCAAAGTTGCTTCAAGAATTCACCGACTACTCATCCTGGAGGTCCCAAAAGGACGCAGAAATTAAATCATTTCAAATGAGATAAGGTCTACTTTTGATGAATTTCAACATCTGTCTACTTGGGGAAGAAAAATGATTATTTCCATCTCATAAAGATAGTTTTATAGAAAAGCTTGCATTGGAGCAACTTAAAGTTAGTCCCACAGTGACTTTACTAGAGCACCTGCAGCATTAAACAACAAACATTACCACGTATACACTGGAACAGCAAGGCTAAATGCAGAGTATGTGTATAATTAAGCCTCTCCCTACTATAAAACACTGCAGCCTCGCTTGCCTCAGTTAAGGTCAGTGTTTATAGTTTTGTGCTGAGAAAGACTGGGCAAAAAGGGTAAAATGAACACGGAGTGTCGTTTCACCTTTGCCAAAAACACCTTGATGTTTTGTTAAATCTGCTGACACTTCAGAAAAAGAGCATCCTGCTGACATGTAAACATGATGGTGGTAGTGTGAGGGTTTGGGGCTACTTTGCTGCATTTTAGTCCTTTGCGTCTTGCCATAATTGATGGAACCAGAAGATCCTGAAAGAGAATGCCCCGCATTCATTTTGTGACCTTAAGCACAAAACTTTGGTTATTCTCCAGGAAAAGCACGCCAATCGAGATTCTTCGGAATCACCTTAAAGAAGCCATTCTTGCTGGGGAATCTTGAGATGCAGTTGAATTAAAGTAACTCTGCAAATTAAAGTGGGACAAAATTCCTCCACAGTGAAGTAGAAGACTCACTGTAAGTGCTTTTACAGCACAGCATATAGCAGCCCCACAGCTTACGACCTGTCTCCGATTGCAAATATTTTCTACTATAATTGACATTTGTGATATTCTCCAAACCTAAGTGTCCCCCCCCCTTTCTTTTTAGCTTCAAATAGACATTTAACAAGTTGCTTGGAATGGCTTGTTGTTGTAGCTTTGCCATTATGTCCTTGTTGCCCTGAAATCATACCTCCTTATTTAGCCGCGTGTCTCAAAGAAGTCGCATGGAGGGTTGACACCATCAGCTGGAAGGGCCAGAGCCAAAAGTCCTAATTAAGCCTCTCTTCCCCTCTTTTCTTCTTATCCAGCCACCTCGGGGATCGGTTTCTGCTGATCTGCACACAAAAAACCCCCCAAAAGCAACAGAGAGGGGAAAACAACAGTGAGGGAGAGGACAC
This sequence comes from Brachyrhaphis roseni, assembly GCA_903066815.1. Taxonomy (NCBI): domain Eukaryota; kingdom Metazoa; phylum Chordata; class Actinopteri; order Cyprinodontiformes; family Poeciliidae; genus Brachyrhaphis; species Brachyrhaphis roseni. The sequence goes on from CAEFZY010060883.1 coordinate 8,761, forward strand.
AAACACATTCAGAATCAGAGTTTGTACTGAAATGCTCTGTAGTTAGAGATTTTCTCTGGTGTGAGGAAAACAGAAAACAACTTCCAGTTGATGTTAAAGTACTTTGTGACCTTGGTTGACAAACTCCTCAAGCTTGTAAACTTTTCTCAATAAAAGCTTCTGCTGTTTTGCAAGGCATGAGAGGATAAGCTTTGGGAAGGCAGCCAGAACATCAGTTGCATAACGCTGCTCTGCCCAGACATCTGATCTAGGGTTTACAGTATGTCTGACAATGAGGCTGTTATATAGCCGATGCTGAGCTATGTGTTTTTATTGGCAATGCTTAATGTAAGCTACATTTAATACAGTTAACACTGCTCTTGAGATTGGTAAAACCCTGCATATTGGAAATGAAAAACTTGTTAAATTTTGTAAATGAACACAATATGATCAAATACAAAAAAAACAAAAAAAAAAACTTTCGTTTTTGGGATATAGAACAAAGAAACAAACTGAGTTCTGTCCATGTCAGAAAATGAACTTACATTGCTCTCTTCTGGTCATATTGACCACTCACAGCACTTGATGCTACAGCATCATTCTCTCATTTGCTCTTGTATAAACATGTCTTTATAGAGATCATTGGAGAACTTTAGGATTAAATGCCTTGCTCAAGTGGCAAGAGGTGAACCTGGAATCAGACCGTCAGCTTTATAATTGCCAGATTCCTACTCTTCTTATTATGCCACAATAGATAAACAAAAAACAAAATAAAGCACAGCAGTTTTAGTTTCTGGCAACATATGCTGAATGTATTTTACAGTGATAGTAGAAATGCTCGGCCTCACTTGATCATATTTTTACATTTAAAAAACTTTGTTCATGACTCTGTCATTTTTGGCTGATCACCTCTGTGATGGATCAACACAAAGTACTGTAGAATTACATCATGGGGTGATGTAATTCCTGCTTCTGTTCTGTGCGATAGTTTTTCACACATACTGCACTTTTTGGACTTTTTCCAGTCCAAAAAGTTCAACTGGTCTCACATGTTTGCTGTGACAAATTTCTACCCTCTCTAAAACCTCTCCTTTATTCACCGCTTATTGCTGGTTAGTCACATAAAAGCCCTGTAGAACACTTAAACGTTTGTGGTTGTAATGTGACAAATTATTAAGAAAAACAAGGTATGAATGCTTTTGTAATGCGCTGTAGCTTTTTCCACCGAAATAACCAAAATAATGAGGAGAAAACAAGTATCCCTTATCGCGCCGTGTAGCAGCTGCTGCTGCTGCGTCATCATCACTGCTTTGTGGTTGTTTGGACATAAATCTAGTACTTTCCTAGCCTTTATTTTCCCTTTCAACTGCCCACAGCTGGAGCAGACCACAACAGGGACCAGACTTGCCTGGAGCACTGAAGAATAGAGATTATTCTGTTTTGTTCCTAAGCCTCTGGAAGCAGCAGTGAGTCTAGATGTATTATTAGTCTGACGAGGACGGGGAGTATGAGAGGCCTGAGTTTCCAGTGGAATTTAGAGAGCTTAATTGCTCAGACAGGATGATTGAGAGAACCTTGTGAGGAGAGAGACAGTAAAAGTAGTCCGGAGCCCTACACACACACACACACACACAAAAGGCCTCTTTCCAAGGGCTGGTGACAACCTTCAATCTCTATTAATTCTCATGTAAATGCCAGCTGGCCAAAATACAGGAAGCAAATGGAGCCGTGGTCGGAGAGGTGGTGTGATGCTGAAGTTATGCGTATGCCAGTCCTGTGTTGTTCTACTTGAGAAATTTGTGCTTGTGAAGCTTTCTAGCCAGGCCTCAAATTTCTGTTTGCTAAACACCTCTGATCTTTCAGATCTCTGCACCAAATGCCCCCCTTCTTATGACTATGTACTGAACTGGAAAAGTGGGCTAGAGAAGTTCTATGAAGCACACGCTCAGTCTTTGTCCTCACTAATGTGTTGTTCACCATATGCAGCTAATATTCCACTCACTGCAGTGCTATTAAATGTAACAAAAGAGCTATGGCATCCTTCTGAGCTAAGCAACTATGCCCTTTTCCAGGAGCATCTGCAAATTCAGCATGAAATGCAATCTGCAGGAGATGGTGCAGTGCAACAAAAAAAGTTCATTCTGAACAGTCTACTTATAAGCAGTTGTTGGAATCAGATGTGTAGGCGTGTGTGCGTGTGCTAACAGGTCAGGGATTGTGTGTTTAGAGAGCAGTAGGAGGGGTGAAGGTCAGTCAGAGTCAAAAGGACAGTGGATCAGCTGGAAGACTCTGCATGTTATTATTGGAAGACCACCTAAAGAGCAATCACCCACTTGTATATTCTCTTTTTTTTACATTTCTCTTTTCAGATCACAGGGAATCTCTACGCACATAAGTAAGGATTTAGTACCTTAAGCCAAACTCACTTTGGCTTAAGGTGAATCCACCCATTTTTGTGGATTCAAGGAGGTTCTTCAGTCTGTTACTTCTAGGTCATAAAATGCTGTGTAGTACTGCCGATTTCTTTAGAACGCAAATTTATTCTCTCAAATACCAGCAACGAGAAGATTCTACGGCTAATAAGAAGTCTTGTTTCAATACTTTTTTTTAAATGATGTAATCATTAAAAAACCTACAGAGCTTTATTTATGCTTCTATTTATGCTTCTTACAGTTATTCAGATTTTGTGACATTACAACCATAAGCTTTAGTGTATTTTATTGGAACGTCATGGTGGTACATCATTGGTAAGTGGAAAATAAATGGTTCTTGGTTTTCAAATGTTTTCACAAATAGGAGATGCTTTTTGAAAAGGGCAGCATGCGTCCCCACAGTGACACGTGGTAGTGGCAGCATCATGTTGCGGTGATGTTGCGGTGATCTCTCAAGCTCTTGTTGAAGAGTGGTCCTCTCCCAGCAGAACAACAGTCATGTTATGTTCCTGTTTTTGCATATTGGGATGTCCTAGTCAAAGTACAGACACCAAATCAATTGAGAATTTGTGTCAAGAGAGATGAGTGAACTATTTTGCTGAGACTTTAGTTTGTAGTTGTGCAGAACTGGTAGAAGTACCAGAAGATTTATAAAAAAGTGTTGTAAGGGGGGCTATATAAAAGCATTCACACTTTTCGTGCATTTAAATGTAAAAAAAAAAAAACAACGGAAAAACATTCACCGTATTTCATCTGATTGTCCATTATGCACTACTGTGTGGCAGTGTACTCTATTTTGCAAAATATTGATAAAACACAGTGAAGTTTGTGGTTGTAATGTGACAAAGTGTAAAAGAGAGTCTAGGTACTAGTTATCTTTGGAAGTGGCTCATACTGTTTGTGTTTCTGCTTGTTGTCGAAGGAAATAATGGCTTAAATGCAATATTTCTTTGATTTCACAATGAAAACCCCAGAGTATAAAAATATGTTAAGACAGAGCATCTCATTTCGCATTTATAATTGGAATATAATCAGAATAGAAGAAAAAAAAGAATTAATGTTGAAAATTTTGTATTTTTACATTCAGGAACTGTGTGTATATTTGGGTAAAACTGAAGCGAGATCTACCCTACTTAACATTCTCTTCCAAATTGTTTTATATTTTTAAATATATATTTTTTTATCTGCATTTTTCAACGACAGTGTGGAATGCCATTAATAAGCCATAGTCGAGGTTTATCAAACATTCTTTGTCATTACTTATAAAAGAAACTAAAGCTTCTTGACTTTTTAATAACACTATCCTACATCATTGGGATTTTACTTACATAGTATAATTAGCAATTTAATATTTACACATATCAGCCTCTTTCAATTAAGATTCAAGCAATGTGGTAGATTTTCTCTAATTGTTTCAGGCTGATCATCTTTCCTCTATTCTCAATATGCCCCCCTAGTAGCAGTGGGCCTTCTTCAATGCAGTAAAACTGACAAAGTGATTTACTCAGAATATAGCACCATATCTCAAAGTCATCAGTGCAGCCATGCTTTTATGTAAAGTTAGTTGAATAACGAATAATGACAAGGCATTGCCAAGTTTTTAATGTCTCTGGTTATAGGGTTCTGATATACCACTGTGTAAATGGAAGTGAATGAAGTGCACATGTTTAGTTAAGTGTATTTACAACACACCTTACACATTAAATCATAGATCTGACTTAATCAGAGGACTGATACATTTTCAGGTCTTGGCAGTTATGGCAGGATGCGATTATGGCCACATTAGTTATTTGTATTTACTGTCATGTTTGGAATGGTTTTATTTACCGTGCTACAGGATGCCATTCCCTCAGGGCTCCATGATCTTCTTACCATATAGAGGGCATGGAAATATTTTCTGGCTTCAAGTGTGGTTCCAGGCGTAGCCTGGGGCTTATGGCGTTTTTTTGCCAGCAGCTTCCAAGTCCCCAACCTGAAACCTGCTCATGCTTCCCCAGCCTCCAGCCTGCCCGCCTGCTTTAGCCCTGCGTCCATCACCAAGCCCTGGATCCATTTTTAGCCTGCAGCAGGAACATGTTAGCTGGTAATACATCAGTAGACATTATGTCCTCAGTAACATCAGTATCCGTTGGGGGAAAGCATAACCTTGGGAGTGACTTTGTGGCTGTCGGTGCTCCTTCACCCAGCCAGCTGTGACTCCTAACGTGACTCCAGACTCCAAAGTTAGGCAAAGCTGAGGATTTTGTCTAACCCCGCAAAGACAAGGAGTTAGACAAACATTTGAGCCCCCAAAATGTTTGGGGGCTCAAATATTTGAGCCCCTGATGTGGGAACAAAAGCTACTGTTTTTGTGCACAGTTAAAAAAAAAAAAAAACTGCACAAAAACACTTTTTTTAAAACTTAAAAAAAATATCTGAAAATCACTTTATTAATGCTAAACCTGCTAGACTATTATGACTGTTTAGACATACATAATGTGATTTTTGATGAGTCAGCGAATATGTGAAAATAGAAACTAGTAAGAAAGAAACTTTGGTCAAACTCTGTGATTTATAAATCAGATTCTTTCTCTTTTCTTTGCTGCTCTCTGTGTTTTGTGCCACCATACACTTTGCATGCTAATTCTAAAGTACCACAACCTGATGTTTACTGGGTCACTTCATGTTTTTTTCCCCCACTTTCAACCAGGGAATGCAAGCAAGCACATAAACAGCAGATCAGATATGATTTGTCAGCAAGTCTTTGCGACATGCTGAACAATTATCCTAAGTGGCTTTGATTATATTTTCTCCAACAAAGACATCCAGTTGAGACATGTTTAATTAATCATCTCCTTTACACTTGAATGAAAGACTGACTGATGATGCAGATTTCACTCATGTTGATGAACAAGTTCTTGCAAATTCAAAGTACCTGAGTCTGAATTGTACTGACTGTTGGAGGGCGTTGACTTTCTTTTCTGTGTGAAAAATCCTACAATCTTCCAAACGTTTTATTGCTTTGACATTAATGTCAGGAAACTATATTACTGACATTTTGAATTAGTCATATATATAATCCAGCAGTTCACAGGGTATGAACCATGCAATAACCTTTATAGGCAGATGTCACCTAAAAGCTAATCTCATTCTCAAGCAAACAATCAACTGCTAACAAGAGCAGACCTACATCTGAAAATTATCATCAACCTGACAGGAAGGAGGATGTTGCCTTCAAATTGCATGAATAAACTGTTAAGCTAGTTTAGAAGTGGTAAATAATTCAACAGTTTGTTGTATTAAATATGTTTGGAAAGATATTAGATGTGACTGAACTCTAAACGTTGAAAAGTAAGTATCTAAGTTCTTTTAAAAATGTACAGTCACAGTATTTCCTTAATGCTGAGAGCTATTAGGCAGGAAATATTAATAATAAAAAAATATAGTCTTTTGGTCCCTATGGCACCAAATGTAAGCAATATTAGATCTGATTTTGAGTAAATGAACATTCAGAGCTTAGAACTCACTAGAAAAAGATTTTGACAGAGGAAATACTAATTAACAACCAGTTACTCCCAAAAGATTACTTTGTGGTAAATATGATAATGAAGTTAGCATCTGATTCAAAGTTTTTATGTCTGTAATTTAAAAAGTAAGGTGATCCCACACCAACCTAGAAGTGATTAGGTCTATACACTTATTTAGCCACTTTAGATCAGCTGATTGTAGTCCATCGGTAAAAATTCAATTGACAACAGTAGGAAGTTGAAGTAATGATGAGGCTGTTATGCTCTGATATAGTCTGTTTTATTGGGGTAATACAGATAAAAATGTTTTATGTCAACTTATTTTTATCTCTTTTTGTGGTCTAATCCCTCTTTTCACACTGTGGGACATACACCGTAGGAATGTATGAATATATTGACCTTTTTCCAAAGCGTTACTGTAAAGGCAGCACATATTTTTTCTCTATTGTTATTGGCTGTGTTAAATCTGGGCAGCGCAAAAACACACATTCACCATTGCATGTGACTTACTCGGTCATGAGACCCGCCTGTTTGGGTCCAGTTCATATGTTTATGTACCCTATTTTAGAACACGTAATGTGGCAGGTTTCGGATGAAATAAATAGGAAAACACTCGTGGTGGTAACTAATCCCAACGCCACCATCACTGTCACCGCAAGCCACAGAGTTTCTCTCCATCCCCGACTCTTCCCACTCTGGCTCCAAAACTGTTCTCGTTCCGTGTGTGCCGTCAGTGGCTGCTTCCCACATCCTACAAGGCCATTACTCAACACCGAAGCAGCAAAGCGACGATGATCATTCTGTATAGCCTACTGCACAAAAATAGAGGGCTTTTTTTAGCCTGCAACTGGCTTCTCTATCCATCAACAAACAGCCATATTCAAGGTTTTCATGCAATTTGGAAATGTCAGAAAAAGCATAAGATTTGTTATAAGCATTTTCTAAGTGTACCCAAGTACAGAAGAAAGTAAAATTGAATGGAAAAGATATTTGCATTTCAATACTTCATGTCTCGTTCCGTTATTTAAAGTAATCCCTCTTTTAATCTTCTTTCATAGTCTCGGAGGTCTTTTTCAGGGTGTCTATTTAAATCCTGGCCTCTGAAAATATCTGTCACAAAGCATGGTGAACTTTCATATTTATCCTTCAAAAATTGTCTGAGAAAGGACTAATAGGCATGGCATTTAGAAATGAAAAACACATGTAGGATCCCTGCATATTGTCCGGTATTTTTAGTAAACCTTTCTATTGTTCGTACCGGATGACGGATTCAAAGATGAGTTATACAGATGAAACTCTCGGAAAGAAAAAGATCCCCAGCAGATATGCTTTGATGTCTCTTTACTGCTTGCTATGTATTTGTCAGTCTCCATTAGTGTACAGGTGTGGGCACACATTTGTTTGCTTAGTGAGAGAATGTATGAGAATATGCCAGATGGCTGCCTGGTTGTGGAGTAAAGCTATTATTTTTCAAAGTATAGTATTTTATCAGACAAAATACGCTCACTGCACCGGCTACTCCATTATTTATAGCTTCTCCACATTTATCTAATTTTTTTCTAAAGTTGTTTGCTGAGCTTTCCCACCGCTCTTCTCCTACTCCCTCATTTTCACTCCCTCTGTCTTTAGCTCTGATTCTGTTCCTTACTTCTATCCACCCATGTGGAAAAGTTGTTGATTTTGGTAAAATCCCTAGAAGACACAGTCATCAAAGAGTGTTTAGACCATCAAAAGATTTAATTTCGATGTTGTAGCAACTCTGTTTGATTGTACTACATTTTAATGACCATAATTCTGTGGGCGATTGTGTTGTGTAAGCAGAGAACAGATGGCTCAGAGAGCATATTTTAACAACCGAATGACTTGTTTTTAACATGAAGAGCTGACAATGCACTTGAATTTTATGTGGTTCCAGCTTTCCCTTGTGTAGGTCTTTGACTTGATTTTTCTCCTCTCTCTGCTTTTCTTAGGCATCATTCACCAGATGAAGGGGGACTATGAGACTGCACTGAAACTACACAAAACACACCTGGCTATTGCTCAGGAGCTGAATGACTATGCCGCCCAAGGCAGGGCCTATGGCAACATGGGTAATGCCTACAATGCTCTTGGAGCTTTTGACCAAGCAGTTCGTTATCATCGCCAGGAGCTACAGATCTCCATGGAGGTTAATGACCGTGCCTCACAGGCCTCCACCCACGGCAACCTGGCTGTGGCGTACCAAGCCCTCGGTGCCCATGACCGTGCTCTACAGCATTACCAGAACCACCTCAACATCGCTCGAGAGCTGAGGGATGTCCAGAGCGAAGCACGGGCTCTGGGAAACTTGGGAAACTTCCACTGCTCTCGAGGAGAGTTTCCACAGGCTGTGCCCTACTATGAGCAGTACCTCAGATTGTCCCCAGAACTTCAGGACATGGAGAGTGAAGGGAAAGTTTGTCACAATCTGGGTTATGCTCACTACTGCCTGGGCAACTACCAGGATGCTGTTAAATACTATGAGCAGGATCTTGCGCTGGCCAAGGACCTTCATGACAAACTTAGTCAGGCCAAGGCGTACTGCAACCTTGGTTTGGCTTTTAAGGCCCTAGGAGACTTTACTAAGGCGGAGGAGTGCCAAAAGTATTTGCTGTCACTAGCACAGTCCCTGAACAATGCACAGGCTCGCTTTAGAGCTCTAGGGAACTTAGGAGACATCTTTGTCTGTAAAAAGGACGTGACAGGAGCCATTCAGTTTTACGAGCAGCAGCTGGCCTTAGCTCACCAGGTAAGGCTGTTTTACATTCAGCGAGTTCAGCAGAATATGTTTTCACAGAAAAAAGAAATACACGGGCGTATTCATGAAGGTATCTGTGGGGGCTAAATATGTCCAAAACTAAGTGTGCATCTCCTTTAAGTCACGAAACTAGACACAAACACACATCTGCCACTGTAGGAAACTTCATGCAGCACCTCTCTGCTCTGACGCAGTTTGCCCATAATGAGAGATATTTGCCTTTATTGCACCCAGACTAGATGAGGTATTTGCAATCTGTTAAAAGCTTATAATTTGCAATCTGTTAAAAGCTTATAAAACAAGCTAAACTATTGTAGTGCTGAATTTCTAAAAAAAAAAAAAAAAAGAATAACTGGGGATGTAACTAAAGGTAGGACTTATGCTTCCAATGGATTTGCAAATAAGTTTTCCAGCAAGAGCACAGCCAGTACCCTGCAATTGGAACAATGTATTTTTTTCCATTTCCAAAAAAAAAAAAAAACATCCAATCACACACTGTTGCTTCTTTGCTCTGAAGAAGCAAAGAAGCTTTGCTTCTTTGCTTCTTCAGAGCAAATAACATAACATTTTGCAAATGTTAAATGTTTGCAAAAGACTACATGTAACATTTGAGTAGTTTAATACAACATAACTTTATTCCACTGTTTTTAATAGTTTTCAGGATCAGTAATGGATGTAGAAAGGCCTTTTTAATGTAAATTCCCCAGTTCGATTTAGTTCTTAATAAGGGAATGCCCTGTCTTGTCAGGTATCTGGAGTTCCTTGACTAAAAGGCATTTTCTCTACCTCTTTGATCAGTTCAGTACATATGCTGTGTATTTGTGCCAGAAAAGGGACTAACTCCCATGCGCTGAATTTAAGGCACATGTTACTGACATGTCTTTAGTGCATTCTACTCCAGAAAAAAAGTCCCATGCAAGGAAAAGTTTCACATCAAGTGCAAAATAGCGGCAAACAATGGAGAAGAATATTAAGTAACATTACAATCGTTAACCTTTGTTTTACTTTCAATTTAGGTTAAGGAGCGCAGGATGGAAGCCTGTGCTTATGCTGCCCTGGGGGCCACCTACAGACTAGTGCAGAAATATGACAAAGCTCTAGGCTACCACACCCAGGAACTGGAGGTATACCAAGAGCTTGGTGACGTCTCAGGAGAGTGCAAAGCCCATGGCCACCTGGCAGCTGTCTACATGGCCCTTGGGAAGTACGCCATGGCCTTCAAGAGCTACGAGGAGCAGTTGGAGCTCGGACGGAGGTTAAAGGATCCTGTTGTGGAGGCTCAGGTCTATGGAAACATGGGCATCACAAAAATGAATGTTGGGGTGATGGAGGAGGCTATTGGCTACCTGGAGCAGCAGTTGGCTACCTTGCAGCAGCTGAGTGGAAACGAAGCAGTAATGGACCGGGGCAGGGCCTACGGAAACCTTGGAGACTGTTACGAGGCTTTGGGAGACTTTGAGGAAGCGATCAAGTATTATGACCAGTACTTGTCAGTGGCACAGAGCCTAAATCGCATGCAGGACCAGGAGAAAGCCTACAGAGGCCTAGGCAATGGGCACAGGTGAGTCCGGAATACCTTTCATTGTCCATTTCACCAAGTGTTTATGTGGCTATAACTCGACTTTTACCAAGAAACCAAGCGGTTTGAATGTCATATATCTCTACAGTGTATGTGCTCACTATAAAGAACCATATAGTTAGAAATGGCTGTGATGAACAGTGCTTGAATGGAAATCTGGTAAGAGCTGTGTCAGCAAAAGCCTGGTGCTGCTGGTATTAAATATATGCAAAGTAGTTTGGTGAGCAGATGTCTCCGAATGGGGGAAGCTCTAGTATTTCAAAACAACTTCTTGCGTCTTCTGTCTCTTTTCCCCGCTGTTTCGCCTCATGCCTTTGAGAGCTGATAGAAACATGGGAAGCTACACAGCAGCACAAAATACAAACAGCTTTTCCCCCAAAATCCTCATTTCTGAGGTGATTTTCTTCTTATTGTGCAGCAGCAGCTTGGCACTGCAGCAGTCAGACACACACACACACACACACACAGCTGTATTTGCCATGCTTGAGTTCAGAAGGGAATAATAGACATCATACGCAAACCCTTCTCATCTTCCTGCAGCTCTCAGTCAAGCAGATATGTTATCACACGACGTTAATTAAGCTGAAGGCTTTTCTTCTTGTAATGCTTCGTTTCAACGGGCTTCCAGCAACCGACAATGCATTTGAGATCATAAATAAAGTCTTTTGGAATACAGTAAAGATGAACAAAATATCAAGTAGAGGAAATTGATGTCCTATATCACGCGTCAAACTCAAGGCGTGAGGACCAAATATGGCCCACTGTAGCTTTTTATGTAGCCACCTGGACTCTGAGCCACATAAATAGAACAGATTTTATCTGTATACTACCAAATTACATCATTGTAATGCAGAAGCTGTTATTTATTATGGATTTTAGCAGGTACTTTTATAAATGCGCTCTGCACAAATGGAATTTAAATGCTCAAAACGATAAAAATAGAGCAACATTACTGGACAAAATGTAGCCTTCCTGTTACTACACTGTAAAAAAGGAACTTAAAGGGTTATTACATTAACGAAAGAGGATCACGTACTTCTAACTAAATAATTTCATGTTTCAGACAAAATGTGATACAATCATGTTGGATAAACAAGATATTCAACAACTTCACGTTTATGAAATTGAATCATGTTGAGCTAACATGACTCATTATAGTCAGACTGATCCTGTGCTGAAGACCACGAGTGAGATCACGGGATATCACGCAAGTTCACGCGAGATCATGGGAAGTCAGGGGATATCACACGAGACCACGCGAGACAATCGTTTTTTTCTCTCAACTTGAATGAAATATATTCAGGTTGAGATAACATGATTCAATTACCTCAGATTGATCTTCCGCCGAAAAAAATGAACTACGGGGCTTATTACATTAACAGAAGAATATCATGTACTTTTAACACAATAATTTTATGTTTCCAATGAAAACGTGATAAAATCATGTTGGATGAACACAAAATTCAACAACGTAACGTCTATGAAATGTAATCATGTTGAGATAACATGATTCATTAGAGTCAGACTAATATTGTGCTGAAGACAACAAGCGAGATCACACGAGGTCACACGAGATTATGGGAAATCACACGCGGTCGCACGAGATGAGAAGACTAAAGTTTCCTGGCAGCATTGTGCATATATATTTATATATGCACAATGTTGTGTGCTAACATCACAATAGTGATGACAAGCAAATATTGCTGTTGCAAAATATTATATTTTGTTTGCTTCAGTTGGTCAGATTTGAATTGACAATAAAATCAAGTGATTTTAATATATACATGTATATTTTTTTAATTAAAAAAATAGTACATGTTGTGAGAGTTTGGTAAATTAAGTTGCAAGTTCACATTTAAACTTTTAAAAGCTAGCAAAGTATGCAGTTTGATGAACTACTGTAAAATGACAACATTTTGCAACTCTACTACAGGACTACTGTAATTTTATTATGATAAAAATGTGATGTAATCACAGTAACCATGTTATCTAATTAGTGTGCTATTTAAAAGAAATTACAGTAACTGGCTGGCAACCCTGCTGCCAATAGGTTACTATAAATTCTAAAGTTACTTTTTTTACAGTGTGTGGTAGGCTGAACTATTTTGAAGTTTCTTGTTACTAATTAAACACTGACTTTAAAGGCTTTGTTTAAACTATTATTTTCAACTAGCTTAAATGCATGTTCAAATGGGTTGCCATATGGCAAGAGTTTATACCTTTTGTAGTAAAGTGCCACTTAAGTTAATACCACTCAGAAAATGTCTTTGGGTTGTGCTGTGGTGGCGCAGGGGGTTAGCACGCCCTACGCTTGGAGGCCTTAGTCCTCGACGCAGACGTCGTGGGTTCGACTCCCGGTCCCGGCAACCTTTCCCGCACGTCCTCCCATCTCTACTCTTTCATGTCTGCCTACTGTCTGTCGCAAAAAATACGACCCACTAGCGCCGCAAAAAGTCTTCAGAGAAATAAAAAAACGTCTTTGAAATAATGTAATTCAGTCATGGAAAGGATTTCCACATGATTAAATATCTTTCTTTCTGCATGAAGCATGTTTGTTGAGCTAACTTAATTGTCATGAGTTGAATCAACTTAA
>CAEFZY010060887.1:0-32363 GCA_903066815.1 Brachyrhaphis roseni
CATCCATCCATCCATCCATCCATCCATCCATCCATTTTCTGTGCACCCTTGTCCCTAATGGGGTCGGGAGGTGCTGGTGCCTATCTCCAGCTACGTTCCGGGCGAGATGAGCTAAACATGACTTCTTAATATTAATTTGTTTAAATTATGTTCAATTACTCTTTTCTTGTTTTCTATTTAATCCTCAAGAAATTAATTTGAAGTTACCTGTAAGCATTTTTTGACTGTTGTAAAAGCAAACATCATGTAACTAACTTGAAAGTAACTTGAGTCCCAGTATTAAAGTTTCTGGATACTTTTTTTTTTCAATATTATTCAAACTTTTTAAAGAAGCAGCAAATCTATAAGTGCTGTTATATTTTCCAGAAGTTCCACCACAGCTACTATTAGATTTGATTTCTGCACACATATCTATGGCTATCAAATAATTTATGTTTTTCAGAAATGTAATTTTTTTATATATAATGTCTCAATTACCTAGTGCCAGACATCGTTTAGACTTCTACAGACTTACTATCAGCAGCTGCGAGTCACTCTAGAAAGAATTTAGTGTTCAGTAATAGTGCCATTAAACTGCCTTGTAAAAATGATTGCATCAGTATTGGCAACAGATTGCAGCATGGAAAGACACAGAAACTCACTTAACTCCACTGGATTAGACTTTGTGTAAAATTCCAATGTTACATTTTGTTTCTATATGACCTGCTGAGTAAAATGAGGCATTAAGCCCTCTTTTTCACTGATGAGGTGTTTGATTCTTTGCTTTGTGCAGAAGTGATCATTCTCTGGATACACTTTGATAGGTCAGCTTCTACTTTAGAGCTGAAACCACTTGCACTATAAAGTTAGAGATATTGAAACCTTTGATGATGCTTTTGTTGCACATTATAGTTGAAGAACAATTGGGACAAGTTGATGTTAAGATGTATTGGAGATAACAAGTTAATCTCTCCTTTTGGCTTCAACTTCATTAGCTAATATTTGCCTTTTATTAATACTCTCGGACTCAGTGTGACCTGTCCTTCTCCAGCAGGCTCAGATATTCCATCTCTGTTGGTCAGACACTTGTTTTCCACCCACACACCTCTGCTGGTCTCTTTTCCAGCTCATAAAGTCTTTCTTAGGGGGATAGAAGAGTGTTTAACCTTGTGAGCTGGGCCTCCTTCTGGCTGAGAAAGATCAATGCATCTACAATTGATGAGATCTCCATTGATGTTCCTGAAGTTGGCTCCACATTGTTACGGCACTGAATTCCCTTAAAGATACTGTATTTTACAATAACTTTTAAAAAACTTTTAACATTTTGTCATGCTATGTGCTGTAGCGTGACAGAAATCTACTACAGCCAAGTAGTAGATTTCTACTTGGCTGTAGAAATCTAAAAATAATGTATCAAGAAGCCAATCATCCTCCCACCTGATGGACAGGGTTAAAGTCCATCAGGTCTTGCAACTAACCAACACCTTGTCATGCTGTTTGTCGCATCATTCATACAATATAAATTAAACTATGTATATAATTCAAATGTATTCTATTTTAATTCAATTTAACATGCAGTGAAGATTGTGATATTGTGATTTTTCCTTCCTTTGGTATTATTCAAAATGTAAAAAACAACTTCTATTACACATTCCTAAACTCATACTCAAACCAAGATTTGCTGACCATAATTTATTAATGATGCCAAGGACGGCACTGGGGCTTTGGAACTTCCTACTGGAACCAAATTATTTGTCTGGGTTTTTTTGGGAGTCTCAGTTCAAAACATAAACTAAACTGAAAAATTATTTCAATTAACAGAGATTTGCTAAAAACAGAACTGGACATTCTTTTGTGAAAACACAAAAAGAAAGCATCTTAAATGTCTTTCTGGCTCCTGTTTGGTCTTTGGTCTAGTGAAACAAACCTGGTCACATTTTGTGGTTGAAACTGTCTGACTTTTATTCTAACAGCACAAACTAAACATTTTAAATTAGAGAAATGACTTAGCAGTTTTTTGAATGTAGGTGTGACACCATATGTGACATTATAATCACAGGAAGAGCAAATGTCTATGGACTTCTATTTCCTGAGCATTTTTGGCAGGTCAGCTAAATCCAGCCTAAGTCACTTTAGACCATTAATATCAGCACAAACTCACATCCTCTTCTTTAGACAGAGGAAGTTAAACCTAAAAGGAATAAAACAGGAAAGAAAATCAAAAGTTGTGATGACAATACGCTCACATCCCTTTGAATTTTAAACTGAAATGGCACATTTTCCCCAAATTTGTATCCATTTATTTATTTATTATTTCAAACACTCAAAATAAATCTGAATAATTAATGTAATAACTAACAAAAATATAAACAAAAAGGAGCTGAAAAAAGTGTAAACTTATATCTGCCCTCCACCCCCATTTAAATAAAGAGAATATTAGCTATTCAACTCAGAAGACTATTACAGCGATGTTTGAAATACACAGGAAACACATGCAAAAAATACACATGCACAAAAAATACACAACAAAACATCACCTATTTATCTCACTGTCGAGATGGCTCGATACGCCTTTAATTGAGATTCATCTTTCCATCGTCGTACTCCTAAATCTACAATTTTTGAAAATCTCTGTTCCTATTGAATTATTTTACTGTTATCCTACACATAAATAATGCCACTTCTCAACATTTGTGTTGTGCACTGTGGTATTTTGGTTCTTCATCTTTTTCTTTCTTTTTATTACCTGAATAACTCATACTTAAGATCATTTTCATTTGCAATGCACTGTAAAATCTATAAAAACAAATTAAGAACTTGCTGCATGGAAAGATCTATCAGTCAAAATCACTCTTTAAGATGCATTCAGTATGAGGTTTAGTTAGGTTGCTATCAACATATTTTGTTCTTCTTTATTGTTTATTTGCATAGTGACAAGTGTTAAGTATTTAAAAGCAGAAGACGTTTAACATTAATAGCCTTAGCTAATTTACAATGCACGTTACCAGGTGAGCATTTAACAACGCACAACTATTAAGACGATAAAGCAACATAGCAAGGTAAAATGTCATGCATCTCCTTTAAAAAGTCGAGCCAATGGATAGTTAAAATTAAATTTAGAAATAAAAATGTGGACATGTTTTATACTGGTCCTGAACTAAATGTCTGCCAAATGTGGTTCTCAGGGCAGTAAATTAGACTCAGATTTCTTTCTTTCACTTCTGTCTAAGGCACCTTAGTTCTTTAGTTTGTTTTTGTTTTTTAGTTAGTTTAGCTGGGACAATGTGCAAAAATATTCATATTAAAATAAGAACTTTTGCACCAGATTAACTTAATCAGGTTTCCATTTGAAGTCCCTTAGGAGGTGGGTTAATACAACAGTCTAAAATCATACAAAATGCATTTAATGTCCACACGTCTTGTTTACAATCATTGTACAAAGTCATGCAAAATTACCACAATTAGACAGAATCAAATGCCTTAATTACTGTTTTCATTTTCAGTGCTGACGCTGCTTGCTTTCTAATAATGCTTTCCTGGTGAAAAGTCCTTCAGGTCAGCAGAAAGTTTAAGACTTTGTGGGAGTTTGTTCCATTCTTTAATCCCTTTAATTTAGAAAGCTGTCTCTGCAAATGCTGAGCTATGTTTGGGTTTTCTGCAGTCGTTACACCTCATGGACTTGGAGCTCCTGGTTGTCTGCTCAGAGCAGAGCTGGACAAAGTTTTCCAGTGGTGAAGGAGCAGTATTATTCACAATTTTAAAGATAAAGATAACACACAACTAAATTTATTAAAGTGTAACAGTTTTTATTTTCCTAAAATTTGACAGTGATGGTATCTCTATCTCTTTGCATTTTGTTGGCTTGGCTAAAAAAGCTTAATGTTATTTAATTTGTTTGATATCATCATGAAATACTCTGAATAATGTGAGAAAGTACCATTGCTTTCAAATATATTTTTGCAGTGTCATGAATCAGTGTATTTTGCATGTGGCTAAAAACAGAAGTATTAGAAACTTTTATATATGATTTTTGAATGTAAATATTGGATCCAAACATTGGATCCAACATTTCCTATTTATTACAATTCCTCTGCTACTTTATTTTGACTTTGAATGGTGGCTCAAACTTTGGTTTTCTAGTCTTTGTAAAATATTGCCACTATTTACGTTGAGTTGCACAAAAGGCTCATGATAAGGTTGAGAACAACTAGAAATGAGACTTGTAACTTTAACTTGCTACAATTTGGGACTTTGTAAGAGTTTATGTAATGAAAAATTAAAACTGTCCACGAAAATATTCGAAAAATGTATCAGTGGACACCCTGTATTTGCTGGATTATCAACCCCACGAATAGTTAAACTATAGCTAGGATCTGCTGTAAAAACATTTAAAACTGACTATTTTAATAGTTTACACACCAAATATCCTTTAATATGCATTAATACTCACAGTGGAAACCTTTGTGGTACCACCACAGAAGTTAATAGCTACAGTTGCCCTTATCTCCACTCTTGAGGATGCAGCTAATCAGCAGTAAAGAAAATGAAAGGCACTCCTGGATTGGTTGCTTTGCAAATGACATCAAATAGCATGTCAAGCAGCATGTGTCTAGATATTTCAGCTTCCCAAGCTGCATTTTCTTTCAAATATTTTAAATATGCTCTATGAAAAAAATTGCGACTAGGCAAATTTTCCATGCATAATTTGAAGTTATGTTCCACAAAAAAATCTGCTAATACTGAACTGAAGTGTGGGAGTCCACTGTCCATTGTATCTATTGTATATTAAAATATAAGTTACAAAATGTATGTCCCTATTAGCCTCTAAAAGGTCTACCAATTTCCTATGCTATGCCAGAGAAATCGTTACATCTGTCTGGGATTTGTGTTCTCAGATTGTCTTGTTGATCAGACCTTCTTCAGAATTCAGATCTGGTCAGCTTGTGGGAACCTAGCTTGTTCCACTCAGTCACACTTTTGTACTGTTGTGCATGTGCTTTGAATATTTATTACTTAAAAATTCAAGACCCACTCATGATATCCAGCAATTTCACACATAATACATTCCACATCATAACGTCTTTTAGTCTTAGAGTTTCATCAAAACTGTGTTAATTGGATTCATACATAGTTATTATAATAAAACCGCCAAAACAATGAGTGTTTTTAGTGAGGTATTATTTGAAAAACCTTGTTACTTCTGTTAGGGTACAAAAAACTTTTAGTTTCAAGCCAGAGATAAGTAGACACAGAAGCATTTCTTAGACACACCTTGTCCCTCCTATCAGTGTTCTTCTTCTGACCTGCTTTATTCATTAGCCATCCTCTTCTATCCTCCCTTCTTCAGTCAAAACACTTTGCTTGAGGGAAACAATCATGGGACCTACATGTCTGGTCTTGCTTGACTAATATGTATCCCAGATGCACAAAAATTATGTCTTCTCTTTCTCCGTCCTCCTGTCTTCAGGATTTTGTCAAGTTGACTAAATGTAAAGGATTTAAAAGTAATAATTGGGTTGGTTGGCTCTCTGTTAGAGATTTAAACACATGCTTCAAGAAGGTTGTAACACTGTCTTATTGTCTTTCGGTTTGAAAGATTAATTCCAGTTGAGTTATGGGATTCAAGTTGAGTTCTTCCATTTACAGCAAGTCACAGTTGCCAAAAAATGTTTGCAGTCATCATAGCTTTCCTCATGAGCGTCAGACTGAAACATCCCTCAGTAACTATAAGAGTGTGAGTCAACTGGACCTCGACAGAGCTCAGTAATGTTGAGAACACCTGCAGCATTCTAGCATGTGTGGGCTGGAGACCGGGAGGATCAGGCGTCCTGAGCCAAGGTTGCTTCTGGGCTGGCCCACCTATAGACAGACACATGGACACCAGGGTGTGCTGAAGCGTCGGTCTGGCCCCACCCGACATACACTCACCGGTCTATGATTAGATCTCTGATTTTTCAGAAGACTAGGACAATGCCGGTACGGCGACTGTGATGGATTGGTTGCTGAAAAGGGACCTTCCCCTGTTATATTACTCCAGCTGAAAATACAATTGTCATTCTGCATCCTGCAGATACCCCATATCGGATTTCATGTGTGTGAGTGTGTCTGTGTCTCATGCTGGCTCTGTTCCAGCAAATAGCATAAGTCAAGCCAGTTGAATAAAATAGAAAAAGATCTTTGCATTAAACCCTCTGTTTGATTTGCACAGAAGTCACAGAGTATTACCCAATATTGGGGATAGGTGATTCACTAAGAAATTAACTGACATAAATGTTATATATTATTGCCAAGTAAATATTTGGGTGTAGGTTTAGTTATTTAGTAACAGTAAAAACAGTCATCAATTTAAAGTCCAAAGCAAATAATTTGTACAAAGCTTAACAAATTCTTACTCAAATATTCCCTAATACAGTTTTTGGGAAATTTATTCTTGTCCAACTATTAAAAACATTTTAGTAAGTTTTAGTGAGTAATTTAAAAATGATGATTTTATGTAGCAGTTTCTTACCAAAAATCAAGATTAAAAAGTAGATTTGTGTATGTTGTCTTCAGGTATCAGACCTCATTTTACTCCAGTAGTTGTCATTTTGATTCAACGCTACTCATATTTCTAGTGAAGTGCTTAATTTTGCAATTTAATGTTGGTGTTTCTGGTTATAGAAAGGCTAACTGCAAACGCTACAGACATAGCAGTGGAAATGTGATGAGAGTGCTCACTGACTGTTTTTTTACTTAGTCACCATTATATTTCTTCAGCGGTTGCAAACATATCTTGCTGAGCTTCTGCCACTCACAGCCATCACAGATGTAGCTTTCTGGTGCATGAACTCTTCAGATTGTTGCAGACTGTTGTGGTCTCCATGTGCCTCTTAAAACCAGGAAACTTTTTCAATTAACTCACTGCATGCTTTTCCAGGTCAGTTCTCAAAAAAGTAATTTTCTGCCGAAACAGTCATAACATCTCTAAGGTTCCCATGGTACATATACATACTTCTAATGATAAACATAATGACTTCAGCCTTCTTGTTATCTGCTAAAGGTCTCTCTCTCTCTTTTTCTCTCTCTCTCCTTTCAAATGGTTTCTCACATTTGTGTGCTTTCACTGACATCACTTTTAAAATATCTCACTGCCATAAAAATAAATAGGCAAAGTAGGTAACGAGGAGTCTTTGTCATCCACAAACAACCTCTACACCGAACAGTGTTCTTACTGTTGCAATCTGGCAGTTTATATTCACTGTTATAGCTGAAAGTCGCCTTTGATCTCTGGATCAAGGGCCAATTTAAGTTTACATTGCTCTGACTTTTAAGAATTAATGTTGTGGAAACAAATTGGGTGCAGTTGGTAATCTATGTGATTTTAATGGGTTTTTTTAACTGCCTGCATTATGCAGCAAAAATAATTAATGGTTTAGTTAATGTGTCAACTTATGTGTTGACAGAAATATGTTTTACCTTTTTAGCATGTTTCCATTTTAACACATTTTTTATTGTTTTGCTTTCATAGAATGAGAAACCACCTTAAAGATAATTTCTGATTTAGAGTTTATATTTGTTTGAATCCTCTGAAGATAGCATGGCCACAAGCCAGTTGCACATATTTTAATTGCTGAGGTTATGCTTCTAAAATTTCCTCCCTCCCTTTCATCCCACATGGAAAAATTCCACATAGCTTCCTTTCTGACTTCCAATTTAATGTCAGTAGTGACTGTAACACGTATTTTCCTCCCTTCCAATTGATTTTCAACTTCTTACTCTTTCTGCTCTAAAGAAAATACCCCTCTTTATCCCCAGCTGCACCTCCCCCTGCTCATTTTACAGCAGTAGCTTGCAGAGATCACTTCTGGAGTGAGAAGGTTCTTTTTTGGCTTTGTCAGAGCCACAGGGGTGAGGAAGAAACAGACGGAAGCAGGCATCAGACTTGTGAGCATTTTTGTGGCCACATGAGAGGATGCTGTCAGAAGTGGCTCTGCTGCTGCTTGTCTGCCTCCACGTGTGTGTGCAGGGGAAGCCGCGGTCGCAGGTAGGATCACCTCTGCTGGGTCCAGGAGGAACCTGAGGGAGAACGGGGATTCCCATTGTCGCTCAGTGTCTGATTATAACAGTTGAAGCATTGCTCAGGGTGAGATTGTTTTGGAGGCTCTGGAAGTTTCAGTGTCATATGCATCGCACCAAGATGAATCCTCTCTTATTGCCAGGCTCTTGGTGTTATATTGGACAGTGTCTGTTATTGCAACCCTGTGATACTGTGGTCCAGCTATTGAGTGGAAGCATTTACAGTATTGCTGTTTTGATTCTGGCTCTCCTTGCTCTCTGAGCTGTTTATTTTTCCACAGAACATTCACTGGCTGCTTGTGGGATTATATTTCTCTCCAACTGGAGGAGCCAGTGAGTCCTGGAGCTTAACAAATGTGCTCGGGATACCAGCTCAGATGAGCTGTGTTTGCTGAAGAATAAATGCTTTGTCGGACACCTGAGGCTGTTATGTGAACCTATTAAGCACCAAGGTCATGATAAGGATGCCCAACCTCATTCGACAATGGCACTGCTTGTTAACAGCCACTGGATCTGTTTTTATGTAAAAATCTGTTTGGTGATAAATATGTCACTTAATATTTAGGCTTTATTGGGTAGACTGCAGTATTTTGGTAATAAAACACACAGCAATGAGCAAAACATTGATTAAAATTTGCTATTTTTGGATCTCCAACAGAATTTGGAGATCACTTCTATATACTACAGCCAATACAGCCAGGCTATATTTAGAAATCAAACCTCCAGCAAATGGAGACTGTTCTGTTATTATGTTACTAAAACTGACCACCCATATGAGAGTGCTGCTGTCAGGAGAAACTCAATCCATTTCATTGGCTAAAGATTCACTTAACTGCATGCTGTTTCTGAGTATTTTACAATCAGTAGAGTCTTCAAATGAAGACACATTGGCATTTACTCAGGACAGTCTGTGGTGTGGATGACGTCTTGTTTTACTGTTGGGATAAAAAAGTTTTACCTCTCCTGTAGATTTCTCTTACAAAAAGGTAAATGGCCCACAGTGTGTATTCAGGAAATCGTGCTGGACACCAGGGGGGATAAAACATATTTGTCTTTAAAACGGCACACAAAGTACTTGTGACTTAGCTGGAATCATGGCTACAATTGTTTTGTCTTCAGTTCATGTCTTGTGAGTTCTCCGTTATGAACCCAGGCTGTTTGTGTTTTGTGAAAGCGGGCCGTTTGGTTTAACATTCCTTAGTTTGGATTTTGAACAAAGCTCTGTTGTTGAGAACAGAAGGTTGGATGATTGCTACATAAAACACCAAACCTGGGTTTGTGCTGTGGTTGTAGACCATTGTCAGGCTGCAAGTTAGTGTTTCCATTATACCAGAGCCAGGACTAAAATTTGAGGGAAAGGAGCAAATTGAATAAATGTGTGAGTTATCTTACAAATTATACATGCAAAACAAGTCTAAACAGCATGTCTTATTGTATTTTTGGGGTCATTTAATGCTTAAAAAAATCATATATCATTTCTCCTGTGAAATTATATGCAGTTTTGGCACATTTCTCTGATAGCTTTGAATCAATTTGTGTTACACTCCGACTGGAATTTGATAATGAGAGTTGAAAAAAATACTTTTTGCATATATTCTTTATACAAACAATTGTGAATATCTGAATATAATCTGTAATCTCCGAAAGCATAAGCCCTTCTTTTAGTGGTCTACTTACTGCCTACTGTCCAGTGAAACATTTTTGCCCTTTAAGGATTTCTTTCAGATAATGAAAGAAATTTTAACATCAGACCAAATAAGCAAAGGAGCTGTCTTAATATAAGGACTGCATTTGTTTAGATAAAGCTACCCAAAAGTTAATGGGCTCTATTGTTTAATAATTTACTTGAATACATTTTTAGAGAAATACACTGCATGTCTCTGTTGCCAACCATGGAAAATTAAGCATTCATTTATATAGAACCTGTCTGTCAGAGTGAAAAAGCAAAGCTAGAGAATTTCAAGATCAGATGAGAAACAAGGTCATTGTTATAAGTTAGTGTGAGTAGTGCCAGACTAACTTTTGGGAAAATATTCTTTGCACTGACTTCATAAAAGTGGAACCTTTTTGGAAAGTGTGCCTCCTCTTATTCAGGGGGACAATGATGTGAAGCTCACCAGAAAATCAGACTATGAATTGCTTTAGAATCACAAAAGTCATGGTCTGGGCTGACCTTGTCAGCCTTGTCAAAGCTTGGACTTGAGGTTGATTGAGATGCTCTGTGTGACATTGAAAATTATGTTCATTCTTGAAAACCAAATGGTGCTGTATTAAAATAATTCTGAAAAGAGAAGCGGACCAAAATTACTCTACAAAATTTGAAAACTGCATTTTGCATTAACTCTGGCATCTGTTTGACGTAAAAAAAAAAAAAAAAAAAAGTTTGGTATTGAATTCCAAATAATTAGGTGCAACGAGAAAAGCACAGTCCAACATGTTTCACATTAAGACTGGTAGCATTGTTTATTGGTCAGGGTGAAATGCTCACCCTGAATCATAAAGTGCTGACTTGAAGGAAATACAGAGATGACTTGCTCATTAAAAGCAGTTAAATTTGTGCAGAATCTCAGCATGTGGGAGGCAGACGGTAGTGGCAAAGTGAACTGACTTTTATTTCTTCTTTATTAAAATCTAAGCTTATAATCTTGTCTCTCAGATAAAAGCCAAATTGGGAAAAAAATATTTTAAAAAGTCTTTTTGCCTATGTGTTTGTCAGATATCAGTAATGTAAATTCCAGTTAAATGTCAAATCCTGAAGTCAACTCCTTTGCAAATTCCTTGTCACTGGGATTACATTGTCTTTGTATCCTCTTTTTGGAAGCCACCCTAAATCAGTGTCACATTTCCAGATAAGCTTAAAGTTAAAGCTGACCTATAACAACTTTATTAGCTTCTTACTAAATACTTTTACCAGCCTGTAAAGTGCTTTTGAAATCCCCATCATGAATGTCAGATAGTCCTCTTCAAAATAAGCTCAGAAACAGGACTTGAGTTTCTGCACATAGTCTGTTTCAGAATACCTTTATAAACCTTCCAAATTGTTCAGATCAATCACACATTTATTTCAAAACCTTATAAGAGAAATAAAACATCAATCTACCAGGTAATGAAATTCAAACCAGGAACACATTTTATGGAGAAGTTAGCAGTCCCCGTCTCACAGTTTAATTAGTCCTTTTACTATCTGTTAATAAGATGAATGGCCACCTGCCAAAATGCAAGTTATGAAGTTCTAGCGGGAACCCAGTGTGGATTTATGTGGATCAAGACTTGGGAGGTTGAATCACCACATTGTTTTCAGTCTGGGAAGCCATCGTTTTTATGCATATCCTACTTCAACTTCATTGTGTTTTTCATAGAATTAAGTTTGGCGGCATGTAGCCATAATAGTTATTTGTGTAAAAAGACTCAAGCAGGCTGCTTCTCATTTTTAACTCAAACTGCTAATACAAAGTGGTGGAATGCAAGCTGAGTCCAGAGAAATATCCAGTCTTGTTATGTCTTCTCAACACTTGGCGTGAAACACATCAAACAGAAATGTCATAAAACAGTATTTCTGTCAAACCTACAAGTAGGAAGAAGTAGACTATTATTTAGTGCTTTGGACTGGCAACTAGTCTATCTTATGGCATTCTTTTGTCTGTAAGCCACTGACCAAAATCATATATGTGCTTTGCAGATTAAACATATTTTGAGAAAGGAGAGAGAGGAGTCAGATAAATATCTGGTAGATTGTATTAGACATAACTGTAGTTTCTATTGTTGTGTATGGGCCAGTACATCTGTCCACATCTGGATGCTGGTGTTGCAGCTGCTGCTGCAAGTCTGAATTTCAGGCCAGGACTGGAAGTGTCTGTCAGCTGCAGATCATTCTGTTTCAGATCCAAAAAGACATTTAGGTGTAAACCACAGTCAGTCTTGCCTTCATTTTCCAAATGGCTTGGATACAAATCGCTTTTAATTACGCAGGAGCAACAGTTGTACATTCATGTAAATGCATGACCACTTTAGTCTGATCCTTTACTATATGTACTAAAGTCTATATTACATAAAATGGCAAATATTTATGTGCAGTGTCTTGCAAATATATTCTAACCCACTGATCCTTTAAGTATGTAGTCAAAATACAACCACAAACATTTTGTATTTTATTTACATTTTATGTGATAGGTCAAGAGAAAGGAAAGGGATTTTCCTTTTTCATCTTTGTTTTTACAAATGCTAATCTGCATTTAATTGGACAGAAAAGAAGTTACAATTGCAAATCTCTTTGGGTATATCTCTACCAGTTTTGCACTTTAAAAGATGGGCATCTTCTCAAAATAACTCAAGCTCTGTCAAATTTGATGGATAGCATCTGTAAATATTGTTTTTTTAAAAAAGATTTGCCCTAAGTTCTCCAATTAGATCCAGTTCTGGACATTAACTGGGCCTTTCTAAAAGTCCCAGTAAAAGTCTAAAAGACTTTTAAACTTTTAAAAGTCTAAAAGTCTCTGGCAACAATGCTCTTGTGTTTTTGCCAGAGCGTTATTGCTCTGGCTGTTATTTTAGAATGATCCTGGGCTAAAGTTTTTTGCCTCTAATATCTGCCTTTCAAGACAGTTGGTATTGTAATTTTTTACTTTTGTACTATTGCACTTTTAAATATTACCACATATTATTGTGGCTGCCAAAAATAAACTGGTACATGGCCTGCAGTCTGGTACAACTTACAAATTGTTAGCAAGTTAAAAGCTAGACCATTCAAAAAGTACAAACATACAGTTATGCAATTCATTAGCATTAGCTGCCAGGCAACTAGAAGTTCCTTGGGCCTAAAGTAGGGTTACAAAAAATACTTGCCACCATATGGGGGTTAAAATGTCCCTGCTATAATTCTAGTGCTTTCTGAAGCAATGTGATTCCCTCAGCTGTTTATTGTATTTACTATGTCTGATATTAAAATGTGTTTTCTAAGCTGAAATATTTAAATGTGACAATAAAAACTAAATCAGAAAAAATGTTCAAGGGGGGAAATGCATTTTTAGAGCTATATTTCAATAAAGCTCTGGGTTGGAGATGCCTTTGACAAGATCTATTGTAAAGTTAAAGCTGCAGTGGAAGTGCTGTCAGAGCTGAACTTTGGTCTATATAAACCTATATATAAAAGAAAACAAAACTCAAAGTCTTTCATAGCGACCATGTCTAATTTAAAAAGACTTGTTTTGTTTCCTGGAAAGAGATGAAATCTTTACTGACTCGTGTGTTTGAATCCCTGTCTAACAAAGACCTTGGAATGCAACGGGTTTAAAAATCATCTGCTTGTATGGAAACCTGCCAGGGTTTACTTTGGTTGATGGTTTCTGGGTTCACATCTTGACTTGGAGACAACTCCACTATCCCGACGCACATAACCACATCCAGATGAAGGCTGGCTTTAGTGACGCTATAAAAACCACGTTTTACTTCCACTAAAAACAGAACCTTTTTTATTAGCCCATGATAAAGCCACCCACAGAGAGAGGATGAAAAAAAATCTGTTGTTCTCTCTCATTGAAGAAGCAAATCCAAGACTCGAAAGATGACTCAGTAGTTATTAAAAATAATATTCAGGCATATAGGAGCTGGCAACATTTTACCTGTACTACAGTCGTATGTGCTCATGGGTTCTTTTGACACCAGCTATGCCTCGCTTCCATGGGTTCACACTTAAGGCTGAATTTGTCAGTCCGGAGAGAAGGTCTGGCAATTTGAAAGATTATTCAGGGACAAATTGCATTCCATATCCTTCTAGTATGTATGCTCCTGTCAAACAAATGAGGAGTATCTTTCTGGGTTGTTAAAGTAGAGTCTCGTGGCTCTAGTTATTTCAGAAAAACAAATGTGCTGGGCCTCCTTATGCTTAGTTGAGGGGAATTAACAGTGATCCTCCATATTTTAGGTAGAAATCCCAATTTTGTGTCTCCATTCCTGATCTTCCTTGTCATGCTACAAGCACAAACTTAAGTCTATTTTATTCCAATTTTATTTGATAAGACCAATGAAGTACAGTAGTTGGGTTGTTATTCTAACACCTCCAAACGGGTTCTATTGAATTGTTATCTGATGTCTGTGGAAGCCACATATTCATCTTCATGTTGTCCACAACCATGGTCATGTTGACGCAAGAAGATGAATAACAACATTCAGTAGGGAGTAAAAATCCCAAAGTGTCAAATAAACACCTATTACACCATTAAAACCACCACCTGCTGATACAAGGCTGGATGGATCCATACCTTCATGTTGTTTCCTCCAAACTCTGACCCAACCATTTGAAGGTTGGAGTGGAAATCAAGAGTCATCAAACAAGGCAATATAATTCCTACATGTTGTCCAATTTTACCAAATTGTAGCCTTGGTTTCCTGTTGGTAACTGTTATGGCTATATGATTCTGTGTCTTTCTTCTATCTCTTATCTGCTTGCATGCACACACATAAACACACGCATACATGTTAAGCTAAGGAAATGACTTCACAGGGGAGCGCCCATTTTAGGGTTTAGCTTAGCGAGAGACCTTAAAAAAGGAATTGAATATTATTGTTCTGGGCCACTCTGTACTTGTTCCTTAAGGACTCATGACAGTCGTCTAGCACTGAAACTGTGAACTATTTATCTGTTTTTTCTATACGTTGTTGCTACTTGACTTTAAGAAATTGGACTGATGATTTTAACTCTGTTTTCTTGGTTATTCGGGACGATCCTTCCCAAAAAAAAGAGTCCACATGGAGCGTAACAATTAACATTAGGTACAAACACACGTTCTGCTTTTCAAACTGTTCTGCTTGAACAAGAGAGATGGTTTTGTGTAGAAACACAAGCTGATCAGCAATTTTTGAAATTCCCAGACTGGCCCAATTTGTTCCACAAACATGCCACTTTGAAATTCACCACCACCGTGATTCATCGTGGGGATGCACATGTGATTGCACATGGTGATGTGCAAATTTCTTTCTCCGTCACACAGAGAATTTACAAACAAGCCAAAAGGTTTTGTTTATCTCCTTTCTCACCAGATCATCGTTCATGTTTGTGGTTCTCCCAACATGCCCTAAGGCATCCAACTTGAGCTCCAAACAGTATCTTTAGTGGCTTTCTTCAAAAAATAGCTTTCTTGTTACCACATTTATATAAAGGCCATATTTGTCCTGTCAACACATTCTCCCACTTGCAGTGTGGATTCCTGACACTCCTCCAGAGTAACTATTAGTTGGTATGGTAATGCTCTCCATGACCACTTATTGGTGTAGATCGAGGACATGTCTTTGAAGGTCAGTAGTTGTACTCTTTTCGTTATAGGATAATGGTTTGAACTGTGAAGCTTAAGATATTATTTTATAATCTACCTCTGCTTTAAACTTCTCCACACCTTTATCCCTGACCTGTCGGGTGTGTTCCTGGGTCTTTATGATGTTCTTTGTTTTGTAAGGATCTCTAACAGAACAGCCCTATTTACACTAAGATGAAATTATTCACATGGTGGTGACAATTGGGTTCCTTTCATTTTCACCTAATAACCAATAAATCAACAAATTCTGGGAATGAATCCTGAACTGGGATCTTTATTTATAAAATTTGAACATTCCCCCTGCATTTATATAAATGTGGTATCCAGTGGCCCTGCAAGGATAAGCAGATATACAGAGGATAGATAATAGGAATGTGTTGAAAAAAGTTGCTTTTCAATACAGACACTAACAGATTTTTATGTATTTTGCTGTAGCTGAAAGCAGCACATCAAACTGTTAAAGTTGTGCTCTTAAATGACTCCTGGGAATCAAGAAGGACGATTTTAAATGTTTACGTTTCAAATGAAAAGAGTAAATATCATATCACATTTTCCAACCATAACTGCTTCACATGATTGGCCATTCATTTAAGCTGTGGTAGGACAAATGTTTCTTTGTGGCTGATTAGCTGTAAATGAGGACAACAGTGATGATGGTGTGTGATTATGCTCTTCGACATCATGGGGCCTAGAGCTGGATTTGTATTTGCAAAGGAAAATAACAACTGTACAGCATGAATCATCATTTCCAACCACAGCTACCACACGATTGCTCAAGGCTTTATGCTGAGATAGCTTCATGCTGTAGAGATTTTTTTTTAGAATGCATAAAAATGCTTAGTAGATATTTCAAACTAGATATTTATTCTTGTTCCTGTGTAGCTGCTCAATGTGCTGGACACATTTATTGGCACCCAAGGTAAATATTTGTAAAAAAATTATTTTCCTTGGGTAAATGTATTTTAGATGTATAATATCATATTTAAAAAAAATATATTGCTGTGATTTACTTGATCGATTAATAAGAATTTCAAGAAGCCTCTACTTATGACTTTCTAGTTTTGCTTGGGTATCAGTATGTTGTGATACAGATGCCAAATTGTTTTAACTTCAGGTCCCTGGACTGGATGAGTTACCACACTTATTTTCCACAATGCAAAATCAAGACGGTGGCAAGAGTGCCAGTTATGTTAGAAAAAAAGTGTTACTTTTTCCTTCTGTCATAAACATAAATGTGTGAAATTTACCAAACTCTGCAAAGTCCTTAACTGAAACTGTCTGCTTTAGTCAGAATAGGCAGAGATTTAACTTTGACATGGCAGGCATCCTGGTCTGCCATAAAATTTATTTACATGTAGAAAAACACATTCACACCACATTAAACACCAGAGACTGTACATGAATGTGGTATTTTGCTATAGCAATTAAAGACTAATTTATTTTAGGACTTTTTACTCATCTTTACCAGACATGCAATTAAATGTGGCTGGTCAGCAATGTAAAAGGACCTTGCTGTGTTTTACCTCATGCTTCATTCATCGGGCAAACTAAAGAACTGTTTCATTTGCGCTGATCTGTAAAAAGAGATCATAAAATGTGGCCGTCGCTCACTGTGTCAAACTGTTATGTTTAATGATGTGATCCTGTCTTTATTTAACTCCAAGTTGTGCCACAATATACTGACCACAGAAGTGTTCAGCTGTTCAACACTTCTCTTTATTTCCATCATTTACTATTTCCTGTGTGAAAGTGGGCACTTTATGTTTGCTTTGGCTGAAAATAGAGAGTAATGCTAAGAGAGGGAGAGAGCCAGCTTCTCCTTTTCAGCTTCCCTCTTTTGGCTCAGATCACCTTTTCCTGCCTCCATCTCTCCTTCACTCTACCTTTCACCACCTGTTTATGGTCTTATTGCTGTATGCCTGTTCTGCCACAGGTCTGCTGCAGATTTATCGCAGCTTAAGAAAGGCAAAATCCGCTGAGATGGCCAAAAATTGAGTGAGTTTATGATACACGTCCTGTAAATTTGTTTGTCTCATTTGTCTGTTGAGTTGGGTTTTCCACCTCGCTGCCATGTGGCATGCGTAGAATCCAGTCTGTGTTGGAGGAGCTGCTGTTTAAAATGTATTTATTTATTTTTCTTGCTAATGTGGGAATGCAGCTTCAGTCCTAAAGGAGAAGTATGGTTGTTTTATTGTACAGATGGTAGATCTACATAAAATTCAGATAAAAGGCTATAGCACTCTGTTTGTTTGAGTGAATGGTAGCTTACTGAAACTATTTTAGATCCTTGACCACCTGTTTACACAGTTTGCTGGTTTTACTCCTGATTATGGAGTGCTGATGTTAACTGTTATGTTTTTACTACACCCAGCTTTCCTGTAATTTACTACAATTGATGTGGCACATAAAACGTACAACCTAAAGAGGAAGAAAATAAGGCACTGGCTCGTTCACACATTCTGTAAATCCTAAATTATTTTAAGGAACAGAGCATGGTTTTGTGTTTCACCTTAATTAACTTTCTCCTGTAATAACTACCACTTAACCCTTCCTTGTCCTCCCCCTCTCTGCTCCATAGAGCCTTGGGTGCGATGAGTATCTTGGATCTGGAAAGGTGGTTGACAAATGCGGCGTGTGCGGAGGTGACAACTCAACCTGCAGGCTGGTCTCAGGAGTGTTCAAACACAGCTTGTCCAAGATTGGCTACCACAAGATCGTGGAGATCCCAGAGGGAGCCACAAGGATCAACGTGACGGAGATGGTGAAGAGCAGAAACTACCTGGGTGGGCAACAGAAACAGACCTTGATGACAATAAAGAAGATTATCAACTTTGTGGAATAGTATTAGTGTCTGTGGTTTTGCTTTGCATGTTTACTTTAGTCTTTACACCTGAAAGCTGAGGAGCTAGACTTTCTTATTATCTCTGAAAGTGGTACTGAGCAATTATTTTCAACTCTCTTTGTTTAATTTTAGCTGGTTTTTCATTATTCTTTAGTCCAGTCATTGTATTTTAACACCATATCGTCCAGAAGTGGACATGTGGTGGACATAAGAAGGAGTACAGCTGCTAGAATATTTAGTGCATCATCAGTGGATGAATAGTAGAGGAAACATCAAGCGAAGAATGAAGCTTACAGACATGTTGTAAGCTTCAACATGTCTGTATGTTGATCAACTGTTGGGCAAGCTTTCAGTTTATACTTGTGGACATTGCATTTGTTCATCCCTTGAGGTTAAGAGTTTGTGGGCTGAACAGAGTCTTAACCTCTTAACCTGTTGCAACTATTGGCATTGCTGCCTTGCAGCAAGAGGTTCCTGGGTTTGAATCTCAGCTAGGGTCTCTGCATGGAGTATGTTCACCTGGATTCTCTCAGATTCTGTCTCTCTTCAACTCTCTGAAACATGCATGTCAGGTTGATGGATTCTCTGGATTGCTTGCACGAATGAAGGCATGCTTATTTCCTCTATGTGTCTCTGTGTTTCCCACTGATGGGCAGGTGGCCTGTCCACAGACAGCTGGCGAAAGCAATGCTGTAAAAGATGAACAATTATAGACAATGGATGGATGACTATAATGGCCGTCACTAAAACTTCTTGAATAGAGAAGTCTTAGTATCTGCTTGTTTTATTACGAGCATGGCATTTCAAGCCCTTATAGGCACATTTTTACAACAGTATAATGGTCCTTGAATATTTGCAGTCTGGTTTACCAACTGAAGATTTAAATTCAGTCATTAATTTAACAAGAATGACTAGCTATATTCAGTATTTTGACAAATACTGTAAGTTGTATACACAGCATAGTTGGAGTTCTCATTCATTCTAAATGCATGCTTTGTTTCCCTCCAAATAGAGCATTTAATTTTCCATCCTGCTTTATTTTTGGCTGTCGTCTACTTCAGTACTTTCCTTTATTTTACTCCTGATCATATGTAGAAAAAATGTGAAATCTATCTCCTGCACACACTGTTATGAAAATAAACCTCATGAGGAGTGATGACATAGACTATTAATCATAAATGTAACATTTTTAAAATTTAGCTGACGTGATGAGTTTAAAAAAGTTATGAAAAGGCCGGTAGGAAATTTTCACAGAATGAAAAACTCGAGACAAAATGCCACAAGTTCACAATATTTACACAAACGTTAGCTTAACAAACAAAACTTCATAGCATAATTCAACACAGTCAGCAACAATCATTCCTGCTACTGCTAAAATTAGAAAATATGTGGTTACTTACTGTTGCATAGCATTATCCATGAGATTTGTTAATTTGATTTTGATGCTATTTGATTGTGTTGTTCTGCTCTCTAAATAGCAACACCAGCAAAATAATCTAATATCAGCTGCTTACTTACGGTAGTCAGACTATCTGTTGTGGTAGTAAGGCTGTGGTCTTAACTTTTCCTCTGTAGTTTCAAACAATGTTACCTTAATAACACTGCTTAAACACTGTTGTGTTTTTCATGTATTCGGAAATCAAAGAGTGAGGGCTATTACTGCTTGATATATACCTCCAAACAGACAAGAAAGTCTCTCTTGTAAGAAAAGTGTAACTTGTGGAAACATTTCTTCAGACAAATGACTCATAGCTGAAAAGAGACGGAGGTCACTCCAGCATTTTGTTTGACATCTCATTTAAAATAAATCTGAAATCATCTACAATGTCCACACTGTCCTATTTTCTCTCCTCTCTCTCTCTCTGTCTCTGTTTCTCTTGATCAGACTCTGTTTTACACTGCAGATATCTAACGGTGCTTTTAGTTGTCCAAACACTCTTTTACAAGCCAGTCTAATGTTACACTCCTAATGCTTTTCTAATTGCCTCTTGCATTTAATCCACAAAATCAGCAGAAAACATCCAGGGAGAGTTTGTTATAGGATTTGCATGAAAGATTTTGCGAGCATCAGGAGACTGAAACAGTAGTCAAGAATATTGGTGTTAAAAAACCAAACATTTCCTCCAGCATTTAGCGGTGATTCAGTTTTGAGGGTGTGTAAACTGAATACTTCGTAGTTTCTCCATTCTGTAAAAATAGCAGTTCAAATGCTTCGATAAAAAACTCAAAATGAATGTAATATTAATGTCCATAATTGTACGTAAACTTCTGTACAGAATCATATTAATTTCTGTGTGTATGAGAGCCATTTTAAGATGTTTGTGTGCATGTTTCAGACATGCATCTGAAACATGCATAGTTTCTGATGCATGTCTTTTGTTTTCTTCTCAACAAGATTTTGCTATAAGTAATACTTATAGAGAAGATTTGTGTGTAATATTTATTGAGAAGATTGGTTTGAGCTCAGAGTTGTTGTTGGTGATTATATGGTCATTAATTTCTGTCTCTTGCAGCTCTGCGAAGCCGTTCAGGGAGATCCATTATAAATGGAAACTGGGCTATCGACCGACCGGGGAAATATGAGGGTGGAGGAACCATGTTCACCTACCGCAGACCCAATGAGATCAGCAGTACAGCTGGGGAATCCTTTCTTGCCGAGGGCCCCACCAATGAAATTCTGGATGTTTATGTAAGCAGAAAAATTATAATTTATTCAAAAAAAAAAAAAAAGTTATCTTAAGTTTAATGGCATGAGTTTGACTTGAGACCGCAAAAAAGTTGAAAAGCATGACAAAATATTGTGAAGATTTTTTAGGCTTGTCTTCAAAGTCTCCATCACTTTTCTTTTAGATGATCTTTCAACAACCAAACCCTGGGGTTCACTACGAGTACATTCTCCCCTCTGAGAAAACCGTCAAGCCTCAGGAACCAACACAAACAGCAGAAGGTGAATTACAGCTAACTCTGTAAAGAGAGAAAGAGAGAGACAGGGAAAGAGACACTTCCAGCAGATAACTGAAAGGCTTAATATAGCACAGCCTAGTTTGATTTTAAATAATTGCTGATAATTAATGACACAAAGATTACATAAATAGTTATTAATGCTCTTTACCTGTAATCTACTTGTATTAAAGTTCTTAAAAGAAAATGGAATATGTTTTAAGATCAAAAGGTTTAACAAAAAATTGGGATCAGAAATTGGAAATGACAGTTGATGGTGGTGATGACTGGTGCAGTCTGGTATATTTTCTGTTGTGTGCCTCCAAAGAATCTGCGCGAGGACAGGATGAGTATACGCAGCAGATCCACACGCAGCAGGAGAACTTCAACTCTCCAGGTGGGGGGAGATATCACCCACATCTTCCTGGCAACCAGGTACCTGCTGTGGTTCCTCCAAGACATGACAGGGAGTACAACTGGAAACTGACTGGTACCACAGAATGCAGCGCCTCCTGTGGAAAAGGTTAGAGAGCTCAACTTGGGCATATGGTTTACTGTGTTGAATTTCAAGCAAATGTTAAAGTTTTTGCTTCCATCCTGATTGGCCAAATTAGATGTGGTAGCCAATGCAGAAATTTTTCTCAGGTTTCAGAAATTCAATCTTCCACTGCGTCCACCGGCTGACTCATGTCGAGGTGTCAGATGCTTTTTGTGAAAGCAGCAGCCGCCCAGGTCCACAGGAGGAGGCCTGCAACCTGCAGCCCTGCCCAGCATTGTGAGGAAAATCACTTCTGTTCTCATTGGCTAATTTCTGGTATTTACGTCACTTGAAGAACATTGTATTTATAACGCAGAAAAAAAGTAAACTCTAGGTAATGATCAAAATAATATCCTTGAAGTCATTATAATCACTGTCACTATTGGGGTTGAATATTAATTATTTGAGAAACTTTTGTACCACATGGTTTCAGCTTTCACTATTGAAGTGACGGAAGTTGGTACACATGTTTTGCTGCTGGGAAACTTTGAGTCCTGTTTTATTTTAGAATTTTACTTTGATGCAGTGATTGAGCAGTGTTTACTGATGGATGGTGGCACCACTTAACAGTAAACTGTACTCTGTGTCTCCCCAAAATGATTTGCTATTATTATAATTTGGGGAGTTTTACAGAACCGGGTCCACTCTTTGGTTTGCTATTTCAGAACTTGTGTATCTTGCAATGCCTGTAATTTCCTGTACAGTCTTCCTGAACATTCAGTTTTGTTTTGCATAATCTGAATATCATAACTTTTACTAGCGAGACACATCTCTAGAAAAATACATATTTTATGCAGTATTACTAACATTAAGCTTTCATTGGATTAGTTGGGATATCGGAGAGTGGTCGGAGTGCAGCAAGACCTGTGGACTGGGCATGCAGCACCGGCAGGTTCTGTGCCGCCAAGTCTATGCCAACCGCACCCTCAACGTCCACACGAGTCACTGTCGACACCTTGAGCGACCCGAAACGGCCAGTACCTGCCAGCTCAAGATCTGCAGTGAGTGGCAGATCCGCTCTGAGTGGACATCTGTGAGTGAAAACAGTCCGGTGGAATGACTCAAACATGAATTATTCATCTGGTGACTTTAAGCTTTGAAAGATTATTCCTGCAAAGATAATTTTTCATAAGTTTACTTTGTTGATTAGATTTAATAAATTAGCTTAGTGTTTTTACATTGCCATCTTGTCAGTTTATTCATAGGTATAGCGAATGAAACATTACAACAGTGAAGAGGCAACAGTCCCTGTTGTAACCAAGCAGTCTGTGTCTCCATAGTGTTCGGTGCCATGCGGGGTGGGTCAGAGGTCAAGAGAGGTGCACTGTGTCAGCAACGTGGGTGACTTCGTTCCTGATGAGGAATGCAACATGAACCTGCGACCCACCAACATAGAGAACTGCGACATGGGAGCCTGTGCCAAGAGCTGGTTCTACACTGAGTGGGGAAACAGGGTAGGAGTAGAAATAATTAGATGCTATAGAGTTTGTTTTTTGGGTTTTTTTTTTCACTTTTATGAACCTACTGTATACAGCATCCAGGCTTACCAGGTATTACAAAATGTTCGATTTGAATTTATATATTTTTTTAAACTTTGGCATTTTAATTTTGCTCGCCATACCCACAAACTTTTTCATGTTTGAAATGATGAAATACATAAAAAAAAAGCGTGAGAGAAAAACATTTATACAAGGCAGCCGAAAGTAGGTATCTTCAGTTTGAGTTTATGAAATAGAAGTTAGTCATTTACCCAGAGAGGAGCAGGAATTTGGGGAAATGCTTTCCAAAATCAGAAGCTTTCTGACCTTATAAACATGCACCCTATGGAGTGATTTAAGGTTCATTTATTGCAGTGGTTTGAGTAATGAAGTAAAGTTCTGCGTTCAGTGCTGGCAGACATTAGAGATAATCTTGTCACCACTGCTTCCTGCAATGCATTGCACATTAATGAGATTTTACAGTGAAACTTTCCACCAGTTATTTTTTGTTGTTGACGGTGGCTTGTTAATAATTTTAAAAAAAAAAAGCATTAGACAGCCATGCAGATATTCCCCCAGTCTCTCTTTTTTTCTATAACATCAAGCCATGTTATATGCTTGCTGCTTTAACTGCACAACAATAATGTAATGGTCAAAACATTGCTCAAATGACACTGTCTGTATCACCACTCAATCTCTGGATGTAGATCTGAAATTGTATTTCTTGCATGCTGCTTGCCCATGTGGTGGAGTGAAAGAACATAACATACTCATCCTCCTTCACTTGGCTCCTGCATAAAGGAAAGAAAAATATAGGAGAAACATTAAGAGAAAGTGGCTATAGTTTTACCTAATAAAACAATCTATTACACCAACAGACACTTATCCTGATAGAGGATCGTAAAAAGAAAAAGTAATGGTAATAGAAAGCATTTTACTAAACTAAGCCTCTTTATGAACTTTACGTTCACACCACAATTGGTCGATCAATCAATCAAGTTTATTTGTACATTACATCTCAGCAACAAGGCAGTTCAAAGTGCTTAACGTTATGAAGACATAGAAATACAAAGTCATAGAACACACAGTCAACAATTGAAACATTACATTTTGTCAAGTGCCATCATTGCACCTCAGAATATTGATTAATGTTTCATTTTTTATGTTTAAAAGCAACTCTAAGCAGGAAGGTTTTCCTTCAGTTTTAAAGGCACTCAGTAGTATCTCCTTTAGCCTTGTTATAAAGTGTGTTACTTCTCAACTTTGAGTAATAGGAAACACAACTTTGAATGCCTTATTGGCAGAATAAGAAGCACTTGCAACACAGTTTGTTTCTTTGACTGTTATTAGACGCCTGCTATGGTTAGAAATGTTCACAGTCTTCATACAATTGTATTATTTATATATAAGCATTTATATATAAGTTTTTCTTCTAAACTAAGAAGAAAAAGTATGTTTTTTATGTCAAACCTTCTGATTACTACCCCACAATATTTACAATTTGTTTTCCCCAAAGTGCTCCGCTGAATGCGGGATGGGTGTCCGAACTCGCAGCATTCTTTGCCTGACCAACCACATCAGCAGCCTCCCTCTGGAGGGGTGTGGCAGCGAGCGGCCTGCAGACTCCCAGGTCTGCAACAACGGTCCCTGTGACAATCGAATCGAGTGGTTCACAGGTCCTTGGAGCCAGGTACAAAGAAAGGCAAAAGACTTTAGCAGAAATATTTTGGTGTGTTATGTGTTTTTCTTGTGTCTGTTTACCGTTTCTTTATTTAAAATATTGTATGCTGGGGGGTTTTAAACCAGTGCTCTGCAGAATGTGGCACAGGCAGTCAGCAGAGGTCAGTGGTGTGCCTGATAAAGTCTGATGAAGGATTTACCGTCATGCCACCCTATGAATGCTCATCCTTGGACCGACCACTCAGTCAGCAGAGCTGCAACATTAAGACCTGTGGGGCGAAGTGGTACCACACTGACTGGAGTGCGGTGAGTAAAATTGCAACAAATATATATATATATATATATATATATTTTTTTATTATTATTTTTTTTTTCTCCAGATTTTATTCTCTTTTTTTTTTGCAA
The DNA here is from genome assembly GCA_903066815.1 of Brachyrhaphis roseni. NCBI lineage: Eukaryota > Metazoa > Chordata > Actinopteri > Cyprinodontiformes > Poeciliidae > Brachyrhaphis > Brachyrhaphis roseni. The sequence continues at coordinate 25,225 of CAEFZY010060887.1, forward strand.
CTGTGTGCTTTATTTACTTATTCCTGTTGCTGCTCTACACTAGAAATTTCACCTCTGAAATTCAATTAATTAAAGGATTCCTGAATTTTATCCAGCCGCTCAAAATCAGTTCATGGGCCACAAATGGCCCCCGGGCCACACTTTGGACACTTCTGCTGTAACGTGTTCCAGTGTAATGCATATTTTATGCATACAGAATTTGTGCCAGCTGTATAAACTGCATGTAAATATTTTGTCGAAGCAGTTCTTACTTGATCCACTGATTTATGCCCTTCTCAGTGTTCAAAAACATGCGAAGGAGGTTTCCGCGTTCGGGAGGTGCGCTGTCTGTCAGACGACATGCTGTCCTCTGAGGCCTGTGATGAGCAGCTGAGACCAGCGGACAGGGAGGACTGCAGCCCTGAGCCCTGCATACCTCAGATAGGTCAGCCAACTTTTACTACATTGTCTGGAATACCACTGACAGGGGATCAGTATCTCCTGATGATTTCTGCATCCTCCCGAACATATGTTCACTGTAGTATCTGCAATGTTGAACTTGTTCCACAGAAATTTATTTTCATTTGTTTTGAAAAAAAGATCTCAATGTGGAAGTTTCCCTGATAACTAGTGATTTTTGTTTTTGTTTGCTTCAGACCTGAACTGCAGAGACAAGTACTACAACTGCAACGTGGTGGTCCAGGCTCGCCTCTGTGTTTACGATTATTACAAAACAGCATGCTGTGCATCTTGTTCACGCATTGCACACAAACAGAAAGTACACCGAGGTCACAGCTAGCACCGACTTCCAGAGGATCCTAATTCACACCCACTAAAGTCTCTGACCCTGAGCCTACCTGGACAGATGGATGGACAGGACCTTTTCCAGAAAGGACCCTCGTTAATGTTAAGAGGGATGAAAACCTGAGAAGGACCATTTGTGTTGGATCTTTTACAGGTTGCTGTTGGGGAACAAAAAAAGCTATTAATCATGTGTGACATGAATCTAGGTGCTGGAAATAAGGAACGCTATCCGGATCAACGAGAGCCACAACAAACAGAGGAACCAGAAAAACTTGTTGGGTTCTTGTTCTTCAGTTTGAGATGAAGCGTTTACAGCTGGCTCTTGTGCATCACTTTGTCCAGAGGAGATTGCCAGTAAACCCTCTGTGGAGGATATATTCTAACAAAGTGGAAACTGTCCAGCATATAATAAGTGGTTTCACATCCAGCCTCACTAACATCGGCTCATTAAACTGAGCTCAGCACAAAAACATTCCTTTCATAAACAAATTCTGTGCATTACACCCTCCATGGGGCTAACGACATGTCCGTTCCTACACTGCCCTGAGATGTAAAAGCAACTTTTGTAATATAATTATCTGTATATATGTTTGTGTATAACAAAGTTTGATAATTTTTTTTTTTTTTAATGGTTCTCTGACCCTCCCACATAACCTAAAAGGAGGGGGGAGTCCTCTTTATTTATGTATGTGACTCTCCAGGGTGGATGCTACTTTATTGGCCACTGGTGGCTTCTTTTCAGCTGTTCTGCCTCTAATCCAATCACAGCCTCTGAACTGGATGTGGGCGTCCCACAGCCTGCTGGATGGCAGAACCAGATGCTCCAGACACTGGTGATTTTTGACAAGTTGAAAGCATTAATTTTTTTTTTTCTTCTCTGTGGGTCATGATCACTCCACAACTGAACAATCCTTGACAATGTACACACAACTTTTAAAATGTTATTAATGATTTATTGATATAGCTGCATTGTACAGATGGCTTGATTTGATATGTCTGTGGTTCAGAAATTCCTGTTAATAATTTAGCCGTGTTTACCAAAACAATGTTGTTTATAAACTTTCTCATGTAGTACTTTACAAGTGTTGAGCATTATTACTAATCCCCTCTCAATTTACCTCTGGCTACTGATTAGAGGTATTTCAATAGTTGAGATTATAATTAAGAAGTTACACACAATTTCAGACCTTCATTTCTGTTAATGAGACCCAAAAAAGGTTTGTCTGCATTTTGAATCTTCTTCAGCTTAACAATCCTGCACTGATTCTCTATTGGGTTTTGGTCAGGCTGGTTTGCTGGCCAGTCTAGGACAGAAATACTGTTATTAAACCTGATATCTGCACTTTTGTCAGTATGGATAAGTGCCATGTTCATTTCCTTTGTAGAAAAGTTGTTGAGAAAATACTGAACAGCTGCACTGACTTCGGACTCGATGAAACACAGTGGACCAACACCAGTGAACTCCAGACACGACTCTTCAAATCTTCACTAACTTTACACTGAACCCTAATCAAGTTGTATTCTGTGCATCTCCACTTTTCCTCTAATCTCCGAGAGCTGGATTTCTAAATGAAATGCTAAGGCTATATTAATCTGAAAATCTGAAAAGATCATACCTTGATCTTCTGATGTATGTGGTTCCGGATGGGTTAAAGCAAAGAATGCAGCAGCTGTAGTTTATGTCCTGGATATGTCTTTGTGTAGTAGATCAGCACTAACTCCAGCTGCAGGCCACACTTTGTAAATCAATCCCAACTCTTGAATAATCTTTGTTAATCCAGCCTGGGTGAACTAATTTTATCTCTAAAATAAACTATGGGAGGATGCACATTGTTCATTGATCCTCACCTTTAGCCTGTTCTCCGTCTCACCAAAGGAGAAGCTTATGTATGCATCTGTGTGAATCACAGCAGAAAAAATAGAATGGTTTCACATTCAGCATGCCATCAATAGATTTGGTTTGTTACCATAAAAACTCAAATATATGAATTCACTCTACCATTTCCTCTTTTTGGGGAAAAAGGTCAAGTAAATGTGAAAAGAAAACGCAATCTGTATTCTCTATTCTTTTTTTTGTTTACCTTTGAGGATGTAATTTAAACAGACTATGTTTAAAAACGTGAGAAGAAATATGTGGTTTTGCACTCATAAACCTTTTCTAAGAAAATTGCACTTTTCCGATGGTGGTTGTTAGTGGAGTTCACATTTTTGGTGAAGATTTCCCTCATTTTCTACAAACAGACTCTGTGAATCAGTCTAGTGGCGGTATGTTGTTGTTCAAACTGAGCGCTCAGCTCCTGTTTAAATTACAAATTGTGGCGTGTGGGTTCTTAAATTTATTTACCATTTTATAGTTTGACCTGTGTTCGACCATTGGCAGGTGCAATTTTCTAGTCAATATGTGCTGTCATCTGAAAGCAATCATTCCTTTTGAAACATGCTGTTCTCCTTTCATGGCTACACTTTTTCTCAAAAACATGCTAAATAATAACTTAAAAAATGAAAACCTCATGGATTTGACATAGTAGAACCTAACACAGTTTACATTTATTTAAACTGTGCTTAAATGAACACAGTTTATTTAAAGGCAAGTGAAGGATTTGGATTAATATGTAAAAATGCTTCACACATCCATGAAGCTACAGGTTGTTGCATGTTTGTCTTCAATATATTTTTTCCTAGAGTTGCAGGTCACTTACCATGTAATCCTCAACAAATTTGTCAAGAGCCAGTGGGAGTTTGGCGTTTGTTATCAATCAAAGAGGAAATTATATTAAATAATTTCTGTTTTTCATTGAAAGCAAAGACTTAACTATATTACTGTAGAGCCATCTAGTGGATAAAGTTTGCACCAACATGCAGGACTCCTCATTTACCTTCTGTGTGAGCAATTCTCCAACCTAACATGTTTCATATTTTAGTAAAGATTTGAATATTTTTTATGTAGCTAATCAGAAGGAGCAGAATAATGAACTAAAGTTCTTTACCCACTGAACTCATTTTTAAAATTTTAATGGCTGCATGTTGAATGATAAATGTTGATAGCATGTTATGTCAAACTCTACTGGAATTCCTTCTTAATTTTGACTAAAAAAATGCATACATTCTTGAGTGTAATTAGCTGTTGTTTCATGTTGTAGCAAGAAAATACGTTAATTCAGGTCCCTTTTCATGCCAAGGTCTGTCTTTTGATGGCGGAATGCATAAGCAATGAACAAACATGAACAGAAGTTTTTGTTTTGTTTCCAGTTTTGGTAAACTTTCCTAACTAATAAGATATTCTTATGTCCTGTTTTTTTTTTTCTTTTACAATCTTGATCTAGGCTTCACTTATTTTTGGTTGCATGCTGTACAATAGCAAATGCTCAAATGGGTTGAAAAGTTAACATATATTTTAAGAACTTTTTTACAAATAGAAATTCTTATTTAAATTTGCTCCTCTTAGTAGGCTTTTGAGGTTTGTATGATCTATCAGCTTTCCATTACTAAAAACAAAATTTTCGTCGATTGTTCTTTGCAAAGTAGCTAACATTCAGTCGGACTGGTTGGAGAGGGTGTGTGAAAAGTTGTGGCATTCCGACGCATTTGTTTTTAATCTCAAATATTACATTTTAACACCTTGTGTTTGTTTGTCATGTTCAAAGAGAAACCGCCACTGCAGTTACGAGTCTTTTGCAGCTTTTAACGGGTTTTCTTTCGGTAATTGCTGATATTTAGCTTCATCCAAATTACCATAAATCCTGAAAACCTTCCATGTGTCTGATGAAAAATAGCATTCCAGCAGCATGATGTTGGAGTGTTAGGTGCCTCGAAAGTGCTGCTTTTGTTATTTTATCTAAGGATCCCCATTAGTTTCTACTATTCTTCCCAGGGTGCATGCCTCAAGCATTGCAATAACATCATGCTTTTAGAAAAAAGGCAATAAAGTACCTTTTCATAAGATTCTTTTTAATCTGTAATTAATGTAATTACAGAAGCCAACATGTTCCAGTAATAAAAGGCTCTATACACAGCTGTTATTTTTTTTTGGGGGGGGAGGGGGTTGAGAGTGTTAGCTTGAGGCAGAAGTAATATAAAAGTAACAATAGAGGCTTGTCTAGTATTAACAGCATGTCTATTGTAGGGGGCTTTCTTTTCTGTTTGTAGACTAAAATAATACTTTCTACTCAAACTGCAAACAGACTTTCTTTCAAAAAAAGTTTTCCTCTTCCCACTCATCCTGCACACAAACTAAAATGGATTCCTGAATGTGGAAAAGAGTAGCTGCATGAAACACAGCACACAATTTTTCCAGTGTTTCTGATAAAAAAAATCTTCGGTTTTAAACAATTACTTAGAACTAACCAAAAAAAAAAGTTGATCTGCAGAATGTCGGCAAAGCAGAGATGATGCACAACTGTATCTGTAAGTCTGTGTAACTTCATCAGTGCTGCAGTTGGCAGTGTACAAAGCCCTTTGAGGTTAGTACTTGCGCCCCTGTCCAAGTAGCATGGCTTCCAGGCAGCTTTGGAACAAAAAGAATGGATTTCCAAATTTCCACATCTATGGCTCTGCAACAGTCAGACTTAGTCACGCCAAAGGCCAAGTGGAAGAAAGACTCTTGCACCAAAGTAAGAATAGGACACTCTCTAACACACAGCAGGGAAATAGAAGATGGATGTAATCTAAGATTCAGCAGTAGTCAAAAAACTATATCAAGAAAAAAAAGGGCAAATATCTCACTGTTGGTTTTGGAATTGTGTCTTTATAAATAACAAACACAGACAGCCACATGGCTGAATAGAACATGTGTGTGTGTGCAGCCTCTGTTCTCCTTTCAGCAACACCACTGACTTTGGGACTAAATCGTCTCAGTTCTCAGTAAAAGGCAGCTAACACCTTCAGGGTATCATTACCCAGTCAGTAGACAGGCTTGAAACGACACCAGGATGGAATATCTCAGGAGTATCGGAGTGAAACTGCAACAAAAGTGCTTAAAGAATTAAGAAAAATGATTTCCACTATTATTTTCCTTATGTTAAAGATTTGCTGTAAGGCCTAAATTTCCCCACTGTGGGATAGTAAATAATATTTCTTGTCTAATCTATTCTGCCTCATGTTTGGACAATTATCTCCTCTGGTTTTGGAAACAGCCTAAATGTTTCTTGTTTTCCAGCTAAAATTCCAAAAATTATTTCAGCTCGCTGAACACCAGAAGAATGAGAAACAGTGTTTGCATACACTCAGATTGCTGCACGTTTAAAAATATAAGAAAGCCGATAATATGCTGCTATGGTTCATACATTTCTGATAGGTTAATCAAAGCATTTTAATTTTCCTCCCAATCTATCTATGAAACGCTGTTTCCCTCTGTGACATAATTGAAAACTCATGATAAAAACAACTAAAAAAACATCACTATATCAGGAATTTTTTGGACCTCCACGAGTTTGGTTCATAGTTCAGTACAATTTCTAAATTCCTGAACATTTCACATTTATCTTTTCAGACACATTTGTGCAAAAATAAGCAGCATGGGAATATCAGTTCATTATATTTTTCACAAAAGAGTCCGATTCTGTGAAAGAATGTTTTGGTGCTGAATGAACACATTACCTCTAGACCAAACGCAAAAAGAATTTGTGGCTGAAGAGCATCCATACTGACACGGGCTTAAACTCAGAGAGGAAGATGCCTGAAATTACTTTCTGTGAATTTTCATGTAGCATTTCCACTGTTTAACAGGGACAATATTCCAACAGAAGCTGAGCAACAACCCGTCCCACTGTCTGCTCCTCAGCTCTGACTGCTGAACTTTGACCCGGCAGCTGGGTGTTTCATCCTGGTTTTAAACAGTCTGATTTTCAGCAATAAAGCTTTAAACGCTTTAAGCTGTTGCAATGAGTATTTTAAAACCTAGAAAGATCTGCTACAAACTTCATGGAAAGGCTTCATTGTTACAGATTTTAAAATAAGTTTTTCTAACACATGCTTCTGTGTATTCTTGCCTTTTCAGAATATTGACTTCAGGAGTTGTTTTATTAGACATTTTCTTTAAATTCCTTCACATTCTACATTTTCTGCAGGATATCATGCATAGTATTGTCATTTTGGATCATATAAAATACAGTAATTTCCGGACTATAAGCCGCGACTTTTGTCACACGCTTTCAACCCTGCGGCTTATACAATGATGCGGCTTATTTATGAATTTTTTTTCTAACGGCCCCCAGGGGCACTCGAGCAGAAAAGGTAAGAGTGAGACAGGGGGAATATATGTGTCGAGGAAGACGCAAGTTTAATGTAATTTAACACGTCTCAGTGCTCAGGAGGAAGATTAAGAAGCTCTCAGTGACTTTTACCGGTATGTTTTTTTT
>CAEFZY010060894.1:0-17785 GCA_903066815.1 Brachyrhaphis roseni
GGATAATTTCCACGGCACACTTGACGATCACCCACGGCACACTAGTGTGCCGCGGCACAGTGGTTGAAAAACACTGATCTAAACTGACTGGCTGACAAGGAGAGAATCAGAGAAACAGACATGGAGGAGAAAAATATGAGGAGATGAGACCCTTATTCAGCTTTCTCATCTATAAGCTAAATGTGTGTCAGAATAAAAAAACTGCACTTCATCCTGAACACAGCAGGCTCCAGGATAAAAAAAATAGTTATGGCAGTATCAAGCTGTTCATTTCAGTTCAAGACTGCAAGAGACTTCAGGCAGGGTCAAAGGTTCCAGCAAGACAATATCCTGAAACATGTAGCCAAAGCTACAATGGAATCAATTTATTCAAAGCACATTTATGTCTTAGAATGGCCCAGTCAAATTCCAGCTGACTCAAAAGGGCAAAAATAGCAACTCCACAGTGTCCAGATTTGTGTTGTTTAATCTGAAGGTAAGACGTGAAATACTGAAACCCGATGGCGTTAGTGGCAGCACCATGCTGTGGGAATGCTTTTCTTTAACAAGGACCAGAAAGCTGAGCAGAGATTAAGGATGGAAGGATGCAATTAAATACAAAAAAAAAAATTAATGAACAAATCCAAACACTAAATTTAAATGGATTTTCTAGTACTAGAGTGGCCTAGCCAAAGTCCAGTCCTAAATCCAATTGAAAATATCTGGCCAGAGTTGTAAATTGCTGTTTAAAGATCTGTCTCCATCCCATTTTGAATTAGCTGTAATTGCAGAAAATTTGTGTTTTACAGATTATTAACTCAAGGTGGCTGCAATCTACTGAGAAGGATAAAAATGTCAACACTAGACCTTATTTTCTTCCTCTCAAAAATGATACTGTATGATATAAAATCCCAATAAAATACAAGAATGTTTATAAATAAGCTACAAACAATACCAAATCATATCAGACTCAACAAACATCCCTTTATTCACACTGTAAATAGAATATCGGTGCTGAAATGCCAGGGAATCCTCAGTTTTACGGAATAATCGTATTCCTTCCCTTCTCTTGGCAAGCCTAAGAGCCGAGGCTGCAGCCGGAGTGAATTACAAACTATTGACGTCAGTTGGATTTGCAAATTAATCCAATTAGGCGGCACTTTTAGGTCATTAGAGGAAGAGCAGTCAGAGGAAAGCAGATCATTAAGCATCGCCGGCTAATTTCTCTGCCCTCAAACAAACTGCCTTGAAATGTTTATCTTGTCAGTCGTTAAGAACTTAGCTGCAGTTCCCATGAACGGGGGTGGGGAAGAATAAAAAAAAACAGGGACGTTGATTACCCCTCCTGCATTCCTCCATGAGGTTTCACTAAGCCGAAGTCCGCCTAATCCCGGATCTCGGGGTGTAAAACCCTGTTTCGTTCGGATTAGGATCTGATTAATGTGCATTAGTGGAAGTTATGGAGATACAGCCGTCACATCACACAGGTGGGAGAAGGAAAGATTTGGCACAGCACAATCGAGAGTTGTCCTCATTACGTTTCTCTTCCGGAAGATGGAATCTGTTGTGACGGCTTCGGATAAACCCCAGAGAAAAAAGAAGAAAAAAACATCACTATAATTAGGAGCCATCGCAGGGTTGAGTCTAGGAGTCTGGGAGAGGTGGAGGTGGAGGTGGAGGTGGAGTCAGAGACGGAGACACGTCTCACCTGTGGGTTCTGGTCATTAATTGGCTGTGCGGAACCAGCTGTGTCCTGTCATGTCACCATGATGTAAGAGGCTGAAGAGCCCTGCAATTTATCTGCACTTATGAGTCAATTTGTCATGACCTGCATGTCTTTGCCAAGGCTGATTACGGGAGCGCCACTCCCTCTGCCCCACACACTGCAAAAAACCACAACATCTTACAGAGAAATTCTGGTGGAGTTTCTAGTGCAAGCACCTTAGCACACTTGAAATAAGACAAAGAATATAACCTACAAGGAACTTTTCAACAAGCTTGTTTTTTATTGAGTCAATAACTCCTTAACATATATTAACCTGTGGAGACTTTGTGGAACAGTGTTGCTAAAGAACTGAAGCAGTGTATACATTACTGAATATATTCAATAAAATGTACAAATAAAATATAAAATATATAAAATATTAATATAATTTCATATAAGTGTATATCGACGCATAGGATAAAGGGGTGAGAGCTAAGACAAAGCGTAAACTTTTCACTCCATTTTGGACAAGTACTGTAGCTGAAATGATTGATTTGTATGTTGCAAAACTTTTTATTGGTGTGTGGGGGTGGGGGTGTGTGTGTGTGTGGGTTTGTGGGGGGGGTGCATTTAAATGTATGTAAGTTTTTAATTTTGTTTTTTCACTGATTTGTTCAAAATAAAGAATAATAAAGATTAGTAATATTGATGAAAAAGTGCTAGTTTTAATGACACATTATGACTTTTTCCAATGTTACAAGTGAACTAATAAGCCAGTGAAAATACAACTGTTTTTTAATCAATATTAATTACTGACTCAAAAGAAGCTCCTATATCTTGTTTAAAAGTTACCTTTAAGTTAGTTCTGTCTTGTTTCCAGTGTACTAAAATGTTTGCACTAGAAACTAACAAAAAGTACTTGGTAAAATTGTGTTTTTGCAGTGTATTTTCATCATTTTAAGCACAAACTCATCCTTACATGCTTTGTTGTGCTGCATTCAGTCAACGAAGCTTTACAGTAAACTGTCAAGGGTACTTCCGATATTTGCCTTAAGGTTTTGCCATCCAGGTTAATATTTATACATCATCTTGAAAATTATCTCTTGAGAATGATCCAGGTTACCGTACTGACTGTAGCCACCTTCTGCCTGAACGGTATCAGTGTGGGGAGTGTGAGGTCTGATGAGCACTTAGCGCGGAGATAACAGGCATTTAGAGTGTAGAAGGAGGACAGGTCAAAGATAACAGGGTGAGAGCTGACAGATGAAGGTATCAATTTACAACAGTCAGACAGAGCAAAGCCAAGAGCAAGTCATTACAAGTGTGATAGGGCAAAGGCCGTCTTAGTTTACTCTTTTCCACAAATTAAAACGGAAAGTTTGCATTAGTGTAGCCAGGAAACAATGTTTGAAAACAACTACAAATGACTCAAACTAGCTGGAAATTGAAAACTTTTGTTGAAGTTAGTCGGCTGTTAATGTCAATATTCAATATGGCAATATTCAGGTGCGCGGCTAACACGGTCTGAAGGGTTTTGTTCACTTCCTCCACTGCCACTGCTAAAACTACAACCAGACTACACTAATAAAACAGAGCAGAAAATCGACCTCCTCATGAACCACTTCACCTTCTGTTCGCTGATTGGCCTGGATGAAAGTCTACCAGAAGAATCCACTTCAATGGGAGAAATCCCAGACAGAGAACTGAAGAGAGATGAGAATTGTGTGAAACTGCTTTGAAAGGCAACGACCAGGCCAGCATTTCTGCAACCTGGAAACAATGCTGGAATACAACTAAAAATTACAAAGATTTACATAAAGTACTTTTATTATAATTTGTTGAAATGATTAATTTGATTAACATTTCTCTTTACAATCACCCTGATTGTAACTGACCTTCTGCTTACAGGCCAGCTTTTAATGGAGGGAAATCAGCTGGTAAAGACAGATCGATTTTCTGCTTGGTCAGCTCCTATAAGGGATTTACTAGCAAAAATATAACAATTTTAGGTTTTCTCGTAACAAACATTCTTCAGTGTGGAAGTTGTTCCAGCAAGAAGACGACTCAGCTGTCTCTGTTTAGCATGGGTGGGATGTTTAAAAGGAAAGCCAGAGGAAGAACATAAAGTTTAAGGAGATTGTAAAAAAGGAAGTTGTATGTTTTATGAAGACATGTCAGCTATTGCTTTAAGATGCTACATTTCGTCAGCTGGTGAGATCTGCTGTCCAGTTGAGCTCTAAAGCAAGACACTGAGATCTGACCCCATACCCCAGAAAAAGAGACAATCCTCAGATATCCCAACATTTAGCTGCAACTGGAAACCCAGACATATGAAAGACTTTTCTCACACAACAGGACGGGTTGAGGAACTGAAGGTGGAGCAGATAGACCTCAATCCATAACCTTTGACCCCATTTCCTGTTTAGATTTTACACCAGTTTTCCTCAACACGACTTCTCTGCCTTCGAACAAAAAGCTAACAAAACTGATGGACCAAAGTTTGGAGGTGCACCCCTCAATTGCCCAGAGACTGGAATTAGAGCTTTCAAAATTTCTTATTATAGAAATATTTTGGTAAAAAAAAGTAAAAAAGGGGGGGAATTGTTCAAAACCACAAATGGCAGGGCAGACTTTAAAAAAATAAACAAAATCAAAGCCAGATCGGTGCATCTTAAAGGTGTGGATATAACATCTTGTTCTCCATTTTTAAGACGCTGAATAGCGGTAAGTGGGTATTTAAGAGAGAATGACGCATTCAACACACAACAAACTTTGATGTAATGTGACAGAAAAGCCTTTCAGGTTTCAACCTGAAAATAATTAAACTGACTGCTACTCAGGTAATTACAGGTTGGCCAAAGTATTGCAGCAGAAATGCAGAGCACCAGGACCCCAGTGGCTAATAGGCTGGCAAAAACAGTGATACTGAGAAATAAGATGTTTTGTTGGGTTATTGACCAAACATATTTCATTAATTTAGCTACTTTTGCGCCACATATTTGTTCAGAAACCACCTTGTGTTCTACATTGTGTACTGGAATGGTTCATTTCTCAAGTCTAAAGCAACTGACCTGGAAAACCCTAAGCTAGCTCTGACTGGAGACTCTAAAAAGACAGCCATGGGACGGGTGAGTCGGAGAAATGTGTGAAAACAGTACAAGCAGCACAGGGAGAAAAAGACAGCTGGTAGCTCACTTCAGGAAATTCAATGACAAACCTGAATCAAAGGAAATGTTATATAAAATGGGAAAAAGAAACTAAAATCTGCTGCAGCATTTTTTAGAAAAAAAAAAAGAAAAAAAAAAGATGCACTCAGCAATAATCGTCAACCAGGGGAAGAATCAAGACATACAGGGAACCACGGTTCCCAACGGGGCTTAGGCTGTCTTTATGACCGATGATAGCTGCTCTCTTCACTGATCCCACATGGCCTCAGCACTTTATGTGTGACTTTCTGTGTGCTCAGCTTTAAGCTGGACAATCCTTTTTGCCCACCATGTTGACCCTCTTACAGCCAAAAGACAAATTTGCTGGGTTTGTCCCAAAGAAATTATAACAGAAACTTGCTAAAGGTGAAAGAAAATGCAATATTTCTATGAGAAAAGTCCCAGTTTGTTCTGGTTTATACAGGTCTTGAGTAACTTTTGTTCTGAGACAAACTTTCCCAGCTAGAAGAAAACATTTTATGTTAGGAATGCACCAATTGGACTTTTCCTGAATGGCAGTTATGTTTTTCCCTTAAAAAAAAAAAAAAAAATCTAATTTTGACCAATTCAGTTTTTTCCCCCCACAATAATCATACCACATGGAAAAGGAAAATGTGCACCCAGTTCTTTAAAGATTTGGAAGGAAATAAAACCAAATATATCTTAGAGTCTGTCACAAAACCTTTACCATTTCAATAGATTTGCAACTTATCCATCAAAGCTGATCATGCAAAACATTGGCCAATTCCAATCGCTCAATTGGTGCAAAATAATTGTAGCAGATTAGATTTTCTGCTCGTTTTTAAAGGGAGAAAAATATAATAAAGAAGTCAATGCTGGTCATGGAAAAATCAGCCGATTCCAATCTCTTGATTGGTGCATCTTTAATCGTAACAAATGATTACACCCCCCACACACATACACACATTTTTGAGGGAGAAAAATAAAACAAAGCAATACTTTGCAAAGATAGATCTTTGCAAAGTCAAACAGATGGCCAGAAAAGAAATAGCTAACTTACCTGAGCTCACATGGAGAAAAGCTAAGAAAAATACAAATCCGATTGAAGTTGGAGACATCATTCAGCGCGTCTCCTGTAAGAAATGCTCCGATGTAATCCAAATTATTCAATAAACCAGGTTAGGCATCCACTCCTTCATGACAAGTATTCTCTGAATCCAAAGGCAAAAAGGGGGTTGCTTTAGTTTTTCTTTTATAAAAACGTACAAAACCTAGAAAACACAGAAGCACTTTCAGCGCATGTTCTTTTGACGAAGTTCAACCCAAGCGAAAAAAAAAAAAAAAAAATCAAATAACTAGTTTCTTATCCTTTCTTTGAATTCATCCCGTCGCTGATCAGCCAAGCGATCTCACTCAAGTCATTCACTTCTTCTTCTTCTGTAAAGAAACTGAAGAAAACAAGCTGGTAAATCCGCAGTGGAAGTTTATAAATCCAAACCGAAGTGGAGCAATCTGTAGTCCACAGTCACATTATTTGAGTCCAGTTTTGGATCTGTCACTTTGGGCTCGGAAACTTTCCCGTCCTCTCGGTCTCTCATCCACCGGATCGGACCCGGGATCAGCGCAACTTTTCCATCACTTTCCCCCCGTTTCACCTCCGCTGCTGCCCCGCTGCCCGTCGGACGGATCCTGGAGCGAACCTTTAGCTGAGAGAGGAGGGGATCCGGATTCCCACTCACAGCGTTTCATTCAGAGAAAGCGGAGCGCTCCCGTCAGTCGGTAACGCGTCTTTCTACCCCCTCAGTAGACCCGAGACTGAGAGGAAAATTAACCTCTTCCCGCCTGGATCCGATTGAACGCAGCGCTGGAGCGCAGAGCATCAGCCTGCTGGGTTCCCCTTAAAGTAGGGAGTGCCAAATATATACAATAAATAAATAAATATTTTTAAAAAAAGAGGACACTTTGTAGACCTCATAAGTTACCACTATATTTAAACTATTTTCTGGTTTGTGGTTTAAAGCTGGACTATGTAACTTTTATGTATCTTTAAAAAAAATAGTGTTAGAACGGTTCTTATGTTCTAATCTATATGATATGAAACATAGTCTGCGAAACATTTTAGCTCCTCCACCACCTTTGTATAAATTGTTCAATATACTAATGGCGGAGAAACGATTTACTATTACAGAAAAAAATCTGTTTATCTGTCCAATGGCTATGCTAACTAGCCTGAGCATTCCCAACAGGCTCCGGTGGGGGTAACTAGCTGTAGGCTAGCTTTACGTAATTTGGCCAAAGGTAGCCTAGCTGAGCTATATGCTAGGCTAGCTCTGACTGCTGGAGGGCTGTTTTTAGAAATTGTTTCCCATTGGAACTTTTAAAGGGGGAGGGGAAGTATTATATAAAATTGACTTTTCTTAGCATTATATCATGTTATGATGTCATTACCTCGTTAAAGACATAGCTGGGGTGTTTGTTTGTTTCATGCGTGTTTGAGGAATCCTTGACTCTCCCATGGCAGTCATTCAGGGGTGCCTCAATGGCTGATTTCACAAAGCAAAGTATTATCTATCTATCTATTTCCACAAAGCTCCTTCTTGGAGCTTCATTCTCCAGTCGAGTTTCTCCACTCAGCTCCACCATACTAGCTGCAGCAGCAATAAGCAAACACCTGGTGAGACTGCTAGTCATCATACAAACTACTCCTCAGCTTACCCTCCTAAGAAGTGCTGAAAGCAGGAAGAGAAGAAGCTTCTTAAAGAAACAGAGGTCCAAATTCATGGCATCAAATTTTGAACTTAAGTTTTTTTTTTTTTTAAGTCATGTTTGGTAAACACAGCATTTTCATAACTGAAGGTGACATAGTTACTTGACTGTGATATAAAATGGCATTATGTCGCAAAGACACAGCTGGTCATTGTATGGAAGTGCCTGACGCTATTTTAAAACTACGTGCCAAGCTGACTAGCTGATAGCCTCACTAACATAACATTAGATTGCAGTATGGCCAGCTCTGTTCTGAACAGAATGTTTAAAAACGGCCAATGTTCAAACTTTGCTAGTGTTTCTTCTATATTTTTGGTTATGCATGAATAACCTGTGGTATTTTTAGTCAAGTCAATACAGGGCCATTCCAAGGCGGTAAGACCATTTCAATATAGATTTGGTGGAATGTAGGAGAGGGGACCAAGTTTAATTGGCTGAGCTTAAAGAGCAGTCAGTGATAACTGGTTATTGTTTGTAGAGACATATTTGTGAACAAACAAAAAGATTAAACCCATAACACCAGATTGCAGCTATGGTAACACAGCAATCAGACTATTAAAATTATTCTTTGCATTTTTACAAGTAAACTCGCCAATTAAGTCTTATGTTTAAAAGTTAAAAATTTAAATCTTCTAACCTATCTATGTTGAAATGGTTAAATCATATTTAACAGTATTCTCATTCTCAATAAGCAATTGTTGAAATCTTGTCTGAAGTTGAAGGTTTAGGGGCCCCAAGCAGCAGTGTAGGTTGATTAAGCCTTGGGCCAGTTCTGAACCTCAAACCTGACTTCAGATGTCAGACAGAATTAAAACAGCTCAGCTCACATTCAATTTGTATTTTGCATACTTCTTTAGGTAGTCAAGGTGCTGATGACAGCTGGCGATAGGCTCCAGGATCTTGTTTATTGTCAGAGCACTGAAAGTCACAGACATTTGACTTTTGGTTTAAAACTTCTTCAAACATCTTTTTATCGTGCTCGTGTATTTTAGCATAATCCAATTAAAAGAGCTCACTAATGCAGCTCATTATTGCCCCGCAGGCTTCAGTCCCAAGTTTTAATCAGTTGGTTAATAAAATAATTTAGTGTGATCATTTCTATTTAAATCTGTTAATTATTTTTATAAGTGTTATTTGGGACACCCATAAAAAATGTGCCTCTGATATTAGTTCCACCTTAGATGAAGTAAAGCAGATTTCCCTGAAATAAAGTAACAAAGCTTATGAGAATAGTTTTAATGTTTTAAACCGAATTGTTGGCGAAGCAAAGCAGGAATGACTAAAAGTGAACAGAAAATCTTCCAAACGGGGCTGAAAGCTAAAAGCTGCTCTCTCTGCTCGACTAAACATTTGTTTTCAAACAGCGCCCTCCAGTGGATGCTGGCCAAACTAATTCAGGAACAAATCCACTTTCAGCTGCAAAGCGTTTTTATTTATTCATTTATTCATGTGTTTAATTATTCAAACCCAAATTGAACTCAACACAAAACCAGTGGAACTAATATTCGGCAGAAGCAAGCGAGCAGCCGAGCCGTGTGCTCAACCAGAGCAGCAGAATCAACACCACACTCTGAGCAACTCAGTAACTGGGAGTTCTTTGAGGCTTCCACTTCTGATAGTTTCAGCGCTTGTTGTATTATTCAAAAAGAAAAGAAAATAGAAAAAACTAAGGGGTTCTTATAAAATTGCAGTTTTTTCTAATTCTGTTCTGATTGTGGGAAGGGACATTTGTCTAAATCTCTGCAGAGTGCAGATCATACCGGGTTTGGTCTCTGAACAAATAAACAGATATGAAGGTAACAAACCACTCAGGAAAAAGTAATTCCCATTAAATCTTTATTACTTTTTTTTTTGCTTTGTCTTTGTTGCAATTGCAAACACTGTGTTTTATTAGGATTTTACACCAGACCAACGGACAATGGAGTCACAATGACGAAGTGGAAGGAAAATTATTTTTTTCAGAAAAATAAAAACCTTCACTGACTGGTGAAAATCTCCAAGCTGCTTTGCAGACTCACTTTTTTTGTCCGTTCCTTTTGGAAAATACATGAAGCTCAGTCACAATTTCAAGTTTTGCCAGAGATTTTAATTTAGATCTGAACTTTGACTGGGCCATTCCTACACTAGGAAACACTAAACTGTTCAATTCTAGCTCTGGTTGAATGTTTTGAGCCATTGTCTTGTTAGAAAGGGACTGTCTTCTCCAGTTTCAAGTGTTTTGCAGATTCTAACAGGAGATCTTCCAGAAATCTCTTGTATTTACTTCCCATAATCTGCCTATCAACTGTGACCTGCTAAAGAAAAGCACCCCCATAGCATGATGCTGCACCAGCATGGTTTCTCCAGTGTAATGTAGTTTTATTTGAGGGAGTCTGGTTAAAATGAGCTGAATATCCATGCACACAGACATCTTCAGGTTGTTATTCATAAAAAAGTTTTTTAACCTACACATCTTGTTCACATTCATGCTCTACTTTGTGTTGCTCTGTCACATTTAGTAGATTTCCAAATCCAGTAAAAAGGCATAAAGCACGTTCAACATTTTTATGTATTCACAAAGAGCAAATCTCCAATAAGGCTGCAGAAGCCAAGAGCGTCGTCTACTTGAGTGAAAAAGAACATTTATTTCTGCAAAATAAACCTCATTAAGGCTTAAACTTTGAGTCTTTAAATGTGAATTTTAAATCGCAAACTCAGATGGAGTTAATAATACGTCAAGATAATGCATAATGTACTCCCCACCACTCTTCATCGGTTTGCTTTAGAGCTTTTGCTCATTTCATTTAGTGCAAAGCTCATCCATCTTTATCAGTGTCATATAAACACTGGCAAATGCAAATATTAAATAAAATTTCAAGGTGTTTGAATTAAAACTAAAGTATTAGCAGAAAAGAGGAATACCACTCCTACTCTAATAAAAAATTTAACTTGCAGAAGGCCGAGAAAAAAAAGAGAAAGCATAATGACTCGCACAAAGCACAGACGGAAGCATATCTTCCAACTCGGAGCATGTTTTTATTTCCCATTCGCATTACATTACAGTCCTACACACTCCATTCTCACTCGCTTCCTCATGTACCTGATTTTCCTGAAAGCTTTTACAGCCTTGGATCTGCAAAGTGGCTCCTCAACTCAATATCACCAAATGAACGGTTGCGTTTCCTCAAGCCCGTAGCTGAGAGTGGTAAAATTGAAGCAATTATCAGCAAAGTCCACTTTTAGACCCATCAGCCTTGGAGGGTATGTGGAAGTGCAGCTCTGATTGCTAAATGAAAGCATTTTAAAAGTGTGATGCAGCATTTCGTGGAGTAAAGTGCACAAATAAAACGCATGGGATTGTTTGTATTTTTGTACTCATATTAGCTGTAATAAACAGATACATGCAAATATATCCAGGAAGAGACCAAAACAGACACAAACATGAATTTGGTCTTGATTTGGTCATGTCCAATTTTTTAGAGCTTCCAGACTCACATTCAATCACAATTACACAATGTTATCCTATACATACTAAGGTGGGTCAATTTCAATCAGTTACTTAGTTACATAGATTTAATGTGTTAAAAATGTTAACACAATTAATCTTTTTTTTTTTTTTTTTTACATACAACTTTGATTCTAATGTATATTTACTAATGTAGGAGCAATCAAGGTTTTTGAGATTTTGACAATATGGTTTTCAGTTAAATTAATTAATTTTGACTAGTTAATTGCAAACCCGATTAATTTGACTTAAACTTTTAATCGAGTCCCACCACTGATAAATACAGTCATTCATTTGAAATAATAACAGACAATTCTTTGCAACGGAAGAATAAATGAATTAGATAATAAAAAGACTTGATGGATACATGATAGAACTTTTCAGCGACTAGGAAAGACAAAAGACTAGAAATATAAATGTTTGTCTATTCAGTATTCTTTCCATGGTTAGCCAGATTTACCCCTGATTTACTGTTGCATTCCAATCAATGTCACATTTTAAAAGCGACGTGCCGTAGCCTTGAACTCTGAGCGTGACCGTGCCGCTATCCTTAAAGTTAAAGTTTTCATGCTACATCAGAATCCCTGAGATTCAGTTGCGCATTTATAACTCCAAAGTTGTGCAAACAATGAAGTCTCTGTCCCGCTCTTCCCACTGCGACCTTGAACACAGCAACAGTTGCGAGAGAAATGACATCTGACCAAGCGGAAACAAGCTTTTCACGCCGCCCCTCTGAGGAGTTTAAGCACAAAACAACTTCCAAGAACTTAAGAGGGGATGAAAGGAAACCGCTGCAAAGTGCTCAGAGCGTTTCCTCAGTTTTCAAGATGGTACAGTAACGCAGCACTTTAATACTTACTGAGGAAGACCTGGCTGCATTTATGGGAACGCCTCAAGGTCTGGTGGTTTTGGTGAAGTTGACTGCGAAGCCGCTTACACCACTGAGACCTCAGTAAGTCGGTGAGGCCGGGGTGCCTGCCGAAACCTTTATGGTGTTTAGGAACTCCAAGCATGACAAGCACTGCAAGCACCACCACCAGAAAACACACGACCTGCATGGGGGTGAGTGTTCACTGCACAGACTCGGCGCTGTGAAACAAAAAAAAAGTTTGTTTTTTTCCAATTCAGCAACTCTTAGCAGAAGAATCAAAGAAGCACAGAGGAGATTCCACAGTTCTCCATCGTCCTAGTTCCATTTCAGATATTCTTTCAAAAATACAAAAAAAATTGAGAACTTGTAAACCAGACCTTTTTAAAAATAATCAAAACAAACTGCAAATGTTGCTATATTTCCCACTAGTGGTTCTTCCCACTGCTATTGAGATCTGCTAAGTATATAAACCCCTGCCGGTTTCACCATCCTTCTGAATCTATTGGGATGCTAATGGGGGGGGGTAACCATACACACACCGAGGACACTGAACTTCACCATTCTGCTGCTCAATGGAGCGACTGTCTCTCATCTTCCCGGCCTATTTATCTGTGATAAGTCTCTTTTTAATATTCAAAGAGAGTTTGGGGATGTTCCGTCTTTTCCTATGATGTTTCTGTGTATGTAGTGAGCGTGGGGTTCCTGTAGAAAACACGCTGGGCTTCTTTTCAGACATACTGGCGGTCTCACAATACCTCCTCCTCCCAAGCCCCCATGCACCCCTGGTCTCGAGGTGATGGGGTGACAGCCAGGCAGGGGTAAGGCAAAGTGGGCCCACATTTCCCTTTTTCCCTTGTGCTAAGTCTATTTCATGGCTTTCATTTCCAGCCCACTGAGCAGGATGGCATGAAACAAAACATTTCCCCTGAAAAAGATGCTGCCTGCTCAGAAGAAAAACACAACAAGCCCTTTTCCCAGTGGACAGAAACACTTTTTACAACCTCGGGAAAGTGTTGCAATTTGGGATTTAACTATTTTTCTCTCAGGAATATACAAGATCTGAACTGATTTATTTATTTTTTTGTCTTTTATTTTTGTTGATATTTCCTCTTGAGTCACCTTGGACAGAGAGCAGATTGTTGGAGTTTCATTTAGAGGCTTTAAACTCACCACAAGGTTTTCCCTCCAACTCGTTTTAATTTTATTACAACCACTTACCATTTGAAAATATTGCCAGTCTGTTACAAGATATTTACACAAGCTAAGAGTTACTACAATTAAATAAATACACAAATAAACTGCTAAAATGGTACGCAAACATACATCTGGTTAAAACGATCTATGTTCTTGACTCGGTTTATTTGAATGCTAGGCGCTTAAAATGTCACTGACATGATAAAACTGCTTACATGATTTAAAAAGATGAACTATGGTGATTAGATTCTGTGTAAACAAAAACTTTTAATAATAAATATTTCTCACAGTCTACTGTAAATGCAGAGTGTGGCGGTTTTCATCTGTAGTAACATAGTCAAACACCGGCGCCATCTTGTGATGTAATGAGGGTAAGTCAAAACGTAAACAACTAAGTGAGTACACAGAAGTGGAGGACGTTGAGAGAGATTTCAGTGAGGATTTAAGCAATTTATCTGCGGTTTTGAAGGAAGAAGCCAGATGAGGAGCTGGTTCTAATGAAACCTTAGTTTTTGAGCCTTATAGTTCAGGAAGCAATGAAGACTCCAACGTCTGATGGTGAAGCTGGACATCACTGAATCACTAAATGGTACCAAACAGATCAATGAATATAATAGTTATTCATCTTTAATTCTGATTTAATTGGAATAATCCAGTTACTTTATAGTAATGGGTTAATGTTCTGGTGGTGGCATTCAGTAACCAACTTCCCTATTCCTCCTATTTCCAAGTCTTGAGTTAGATTTTTCTACTTCTTATAATTGTATGGTATTTCTGTTATAATATTGTATTGTATAGGGATTATCGTCAATGTCGCGCTGCATCAGCACCCAGTGTACTGCTGCCTGCAGAAAGTAAAAAAGCATATATTATTCAAACTACTCAAACTACTTAAACCGTTTACAACTAGGCTACTAGACATATTTACACTGTGTCTTTTTAAAGGAAAACGCTGGATATTTCATGGAGAAAAAGCCACAACTCCACTGAAGGTACATGCTCAACGTCTGCTGTCATGACTCAATCTTGAAAGCATCAAACTAATTACTATATCGGTGATGAATAAGGCTAATAAATAACTGCCATGAATATGACATCAAAAACTTAAGCACTGACTGTCAAAAAAAAGGAGTGAATCCGATAAACAACTGTCAAGCTAAAGCCCGTCACATTTGGGCCCGGACACAACTCAGCGAGCACTAAGTGGAGTCTTGTCATATTTTTAGAGCATCTATGACAGAAACCTCAGTAGCTGTCGAATAACCTGACAGTTCCTGTCCGCGGTGGACAATTAGCCTGCCTCTTCAGCTATACATGAGAGCCCCAAAAAAAGCATCAGTCAGAGCCCACAATCCACAGAATACATACAATTCAAACTCAGAACAAACAAAGACTCAGGCGAAAAAGCTTTTTTAAAAAAAGTTAACTTTTATATAAATAATCTTGTTGCAAGCTGCACTGGATACTTTACGGCTATTTAAAAAAAAGTACATTATTTGTAAAAATGTAATTGACATTCTTATGTAGTATAGACATTTGTTAATCTTTTCAGCCATTTAAAAAAATATTCCATTAACACTGCCTTGTTGAAGTTCAACAATGTATATCTCCAATATACAGCATGGATCTTCATCAGATTCAGACCCTGCATTGAGCTTTAAATGCCATCTAAAACAGTCTGAAACTGTTTAACTTAGTCCTAGGATTGTCTTTTACATGATGGATTCAAAATTTGCTTGACAGTTTAAAAGTGTTGAGCCGGTATCCCTAGCAACTGTCTTCCTAATTATCTGACAGAACTTCATCTTCTAAGACAGCTACCTTTCCTTATAGGGGGAGTATCATGCACAACTTACTTTTTCTGCATTATATCAAAAACATACTATAGTGTTGCTTTGACTCATTAATGCATGTTAGAGAAGTCCTTGAATCTCTCGTGGCAGCCATTCAGGGATGCCTGAACACTCATTCACACAATGTGCTGCCCACTACAAAAAGCTCTACCTTAGAGCTTCAGTCTCCAACCGAGTTCCCCCATGCATCCCCCACTCAGCTCCTCTAGACTAGTGGCAGCAGCAATTAACAAACAGGTGGTGAAACTACATGTCTGCTGAGCTCAACATATGAACTACAATGCTCTTAAGAACGACTGTAAACAGCATCATTGGACGGCATAAAGAAGCATTGTTATGATGACGTGCTGAAGGGAGAGTGTCACAAAGGGTAGGAGGTTCTTAAAGAGACAGAGGTCAATTTGAAGGTTGATCAAAGTTAAATTTCTTTTGTTTTTTTGTATGTATACCACGTTTTCATAACAACTGAAGGTAACTTGATTGTGCTATGAAATGTTACTATACTTCTGAAAAATACATAATATCCACACTTAAACAATAGTGGCAATCTGCCACTATTGTCGAATTAGAGAAAATATAACCACAGTCTTCCCTAAGTACACTGTGATCATAAGGGGTTAAACAGTGACAGTAACAACAGCTAACCCAAATTCATAACAAAGGGTTCTTATGAATTTTTAAAAAGCAGCTCCAGGTGCTGTGGTGGTACAGTGGGTAAGCACAACACACATATGGAGACTTTAGTTCTTGATTCAGACATCACAGGTTCAAGTCCCAGCCTGAAGACCTTTGCTGCATGTCTTCCTCCTCTGTCATTACCTGCTTTCCTGTCTAACCACTGTCACGTAAAGGCCACTAGAGCCAATAAAACCTTAAAAAAAGCAGCTGCTCAAAACTATTTCATTAGACTTGATTTTTTAATTTTATTTTAATGTTGTTTTCTATTATTCTTTGTGACCTTGTTTCTGTTAAAAACCACTTTATAAAGTTCACATGTCTACTTGAACATCCCAAGTAGGTATTCATAAAAACTGGGTTGGCGCTATTAAGCAGGGTAAGCCAGGGGGGCCCAATGCACGGCAAAATGCAAAGCAATAAGCTACAAAACATAAACACGAGTGTGAGAATCTGTTTCCCCACAATAACCTTTTCCGCTTAGCTTTCATGATTAACAATAAAGTTAAAGAAAGTTCAACAAACTCTTCAGGGAACGCCCAGCTGCATCGCGCGGCGGCAGTAAAGACGGAGCGTTTCGGCGCGAGGGAGTGAGGGAGGGGGAAGGGGTGGAAAGAATAAAGAAAGCCAGGGCGCTTCATAGGATGCCTGAAGTTTGGAGCGATAAACAGGCTGTTGCTGTTCCGCCTGCTTGCGCATGCTGAATCCCCTCTCTCCCTGTGTCTTTTAATGGGCCTCACATTAGCATCTGTTTAGCGTCAGGCTCGACATGGCCTGTGGAGGCTGATTAAAATAACCATCCTATCACGTAACATCCTGGCAGGAACATCAAACTGCAGTCAGATGTTGGAATCCTTGCAGCAGCAGACATTCAGGAGGTTAGCATCAGTATTCTGCACTCTGGCAGACAATAGAAGGTTTATTAGTTGCTTCTGTTTGAACAGTCCTGAAGGGAGGTTATGCGCCATATGGAAAGATACAAAATACACACTTTTACTGCAGGAAGCCACAAGAATTTGCTATTTCTGCAGAAATCTGCAGGCATTTAGGATAAAGTGCTTCTTCATTAGAAACTGTATTTACATTCTGACTGCCAATCATCAGTTTTTGGTCAGTTATTAAGCAACACACAAGCTGAACAATGCAGAGTGAGTGAATAAAAAAAACTTTTAAGTCTAAATCAAACTAGTTGAACAAGAAAGTTCTGAACAGTGAAATGTCACGGCGGAAAATTGTGCAACTTTCTTTGCGTGTTTGTGTTCAAACCAGATGCTGTGGTTGTTTTAATCAACAACACACTGCGCATAATCAGACTCCCAACAAACTATGGCGCAGAAAAAAAGACTCTGAGGCTGTGAGTCTCCTTTAGGAAATAGATTTTGCAAATTATTATTGCTGAAAGAAATATAACCTGTAAAGAATATTTGATAGAATATAGATTTGCCATTTGCATAGTTTTTAGTAACTTGGCCAACAAAAGAAAACTTGGATATACATTTTGGAAATAATATTGGTAGTAGAGATAATAATTTCTATTATTATCATTATTATTATCATTATTATTAGTTGGATTGTTTGGAAAGTTCTAAGTATTCACTTGTTTTTTTTTGTGTATCTGCTGTTGAACTTGATTTTCCCTGCTTATGAACAACAAACAATATTTCTATTCTCCACTGTATTCAAATGATCATTTTAAAGATATACACAGACTAGCATACAAGCTATAGCGTATTAACTGGCGATATTTAGAGAAAGCCAAAAATACCTAGGATTTGTCTTGTTTGTCCTTTTTTAACAGCACAATTTTTGTATCTCTTAAAGGGCCGGTATTTATGTATTTTCCGGGCACATAGTGCCATTTTATAACACAAGCTACCTTCAATTGTTAAAAATATGCTGTATATATCAAAAATAACTTAAAAGAAATTTGACTTGGCAATTTGACATCTTGAAATTGGACTTGTGTCTCTTTAAGA
Source organism: Brachyrhaphis roseni (assembly GCA_903066815.1). NCBI lineage: Eukaryota > Metazoa > Chordata > Actinopteri > Cyprinodontiformes > Poeciliidae > Brachyrhaphis > Brachyrhaphis roseni. The sequence goes on from CAEFZY010060894.1 coordinate 17,671, forward strand.
AGCTCCTGCTCATTCAGCATGTCATCAGAACAATGCTCATCTCTTTGAAGGTCCTGAGCAGAGGAAAAGTAAAGTAGAGCCTCCACTCCCCTCTTTTCAGCACCAAAACTTAGAC
>CAEFZY010060895.1:0-49477 GCA_903066815.1 Brachyrhaphis roseni
AACCCAATGCCAGCAGTTTGGTATTCAAGATCTAGATCAACTTCAGCTATTAGTGAAGTGAAAAACAGAACCAAAAAAGAGAGATTTGCTCTTTCTTTACCACAAAGCTGCAGGTAAGGCACCAATCTGTTTCCTGCTGCAACCTGAATGTGCAGTTAAGCTGTATTTTACGCTGGGTTAGGGTTAGAGAAGTTGACAGGTGTAAGGACTTGAGATAGTGATTTCTAGACAACCAGGTCAGAACATGTCCAAAACTGCAGCTCTATTTACATATATATATAAAAAAAATGGTTCAAGGAAGGTGCAGTCTTACGGTCATGGACACATGTGGTCTGATCCAAAAGATGACTGACTGTAGCTCAGGCGGCTAGAGATGCAAATTCTGGTTTTGATAGAAAACGATCAAAAAATAAAGCAGTTTTACTGAGTACCGCAGTCCGGCCTCCACTGACCGCTGCCCACCATCCAGCACCACAACTTCAGTTTTACCATCCTATCGGAGTCACATAAAACCCAAAACCTCATCTTGAAAATAAGGAGCCTTGCCTGCTAAAATTAAGTGAAGATTAACACCACAAGATGGAGACACTCTGCACTAATAGTGAAAACAAAGGTTTAATTCATCACAAGAAAATGTATTTTGAACTTTGAGAGGACATATTTCTCTTTTGGCAGCGGTATCAAACAGATGGATGCAACGATGCTCCATTGGGAAGAAAATGGTGGTAAAAATACAAAAAAGAAAGAAAAAGAATAATAATAAAAACGCGCCACACAAAAAGTGTCATGATCTCATCTGCGTTGACAGTTCACGCTTAACACCCCGCTGCGTGGAAACTCCGAGTTGCGTGTACTTTCCCAGTGGGTAGACGTTACTTTCACAATGTTCAGACACCAAATGCAGCCCGAGAGACCACCGGTTAACTTGGCCCACCAACCACACGCGCGCACGCTCGCACAAACACGTACAGACAGACAGACAGAGAGAGAGAGCGCGTGAAAGAAACGCTCCCACTCACGAGAGGGGCGTCAGTGGTCAGGAAGGAAGTGACGTCGGGTTTTTGATATTTTATCACTCAGCTGCAGAGGCAGATTAAACAGCGCGTCAAAAATATCAGAAGCGACCTATTTTAAACGCGTCGTTAAAATTAAAAGCGCAAATAAAAATGTTTTTCTATCAGAGCTGACGCGACTGTCACCGAACCTACATGTCAGCCTACATGCAACGACATGCAGTCATTTACCAGCAGGCTGAATGTTACTGCTGCTTACCGAACGATTTAGGAGTATTTCCCAAGTCAGTATGTTAATAGGAGGGGGGGAGTTCACATTGCCTCACAGCGGGCAGGGGTCAAGGGGGCGTTTAGGGGTAAGAGTGGGAAGTGTTTCTGAGACGAGTGTCAGAAGAGGTGTTCACTTTTGACATCATATTTGTGCAATCTGTACATAGAAGGAGGTGAATCAAAACTTACGTGTTTCTTTAGAAGGTCAAAGATCATCTTTTATATGTCAGGGGAATGACAGGTGATTTTGCAATGATGTTTGCATTGTTTGTAGCTTATCACCTGATTATGAGTGCTGGGGATGAGCCACAGCATCAGCCGATGGCATCAGCTTCATAAATTTCCCCACATTTAAGATGCTTACTGGAAGGAAACAGTCTTTTCAGAGGAAATAAATAACAATCATTTATTTTAGTTGAATTTATTTTAAAACAAAAGCTACTCACTCACATTGGGCTTTTATTTTCAGTTTTGCTATCTAAAAACAATGTGTGATTTAGAAAAGCTTGGAATTTTTTTAAACTTCAGGCTTAATCACATGTTGTGAAGAGATCATAAGTTGTATTTTACGTAATACATCAGGATGCTTGCTTGACTCAATACAATGAAAATTGATATCATCTTCACAAAAATCAGTTTTTAAATCCACCGAATCTATTATGTGGCACAGTTTAGTTTTTTTTTTTTTTTTTTCTATTTTATTTGTTGTGGACTCAAGAAGAGAAAAGTTGATGAACTCTGGAAACTGTTGTGAAAAAAGCCACACTGTGCACGGTTGGTATCTAACAAGGCCTATGGAATCAGCATTCATGATCAGGTCAGGTTTGTAGTGTAAGTCTTTCTTGACACGATTTCTTCGCATGGCTTCATGTTGAAGGGAGAATAATGAAGGATAATCTGTCTAATCTGTTTCCTGGAACAAAAAGATCCAGACCCAGGGATACAACCAGTTTCCAGACATGGCGAAAGCAAAAATAACGCAAATGATGATTTTCCCTTTCTATAAATTCATCACATATGAATCTAGAAAAGTGTAAAGCACATAAAATATGTTTTATGTTGGTTGTGCAAACTGCTGAACAGGTTTGTTATGAATTATGACTGACCGTGTTAAAGGGAAAGTTGTTCCCATGCAGGAGCATCAAAACCCGTCAAGCAAGGGACTTCCAGGTTTAAAATCGATCATGTTTGCAGTTTTTCTTTCTGCTGAAAAAGCAGGATCAGAGATCAGCTGTAACAAGGAATGGAGTGAAATAATATTTGTCTCAAATATATGGAAACAGAAGAAACTGTAATTGATCTAAATTGTCACAAAAATATAGAGAGTAAAGCATCTATACATGATATATCTTACATCATCGGGATAAATGGTGGAACTGCAACACAGTTCCACACCTTTACATCATTTATTGTGCCTGACTTTTACTGAAATAAATGTTTTTTTTTCTTTTTTTAAAGTGACAAAGAAATGCAAAAATGTCATTTTCATTTAACTTTTGAATGGAAGAGCTTTCAGCTGGGAGCTCCGCCCCCTTAGTCATAAAAGGCAAGCCCAGCTGGTGATGGGCTGAGTCTGAGCACAGAGAGGCTTACAAGACAGAGCAACTTCATCTCAGTGAAGCTGATAGATTCTATATTCAGATTAACAAGTCAGAAAAAGCAAGCATTTATTTCTTGGATTATCTGTGAGTTTTGGGAGCTGACACTTCAGGATGGCCGGGTTCTTCTGGATGCTGGGTTTCACTCTTCTCGCTCAGGGTTTCCTGTGTATCCTTGGAGACGTTAAAGTTGGCTGCAAGAAATGGGTTCCAGACCCACAGATCAAGGGCAACGTTAAGTGTGAAGAATGTCATCCTGGTGAGTGGAAAATCAAAGAATGAAACAATATTTTGTTAGTTTTATGCATATTATAAATGAATGTGTAATTAGAAGGAATGTAACAAGAAGAGCACCTTAAAAAAATGCAGTTAACATTTACAATGTTTGACGCTTTTGGTAAAAAAAAAAAAAAAAAGGGCTCAAATTTGCTTGAATTGTTCTGTAATCTTTAAACAGACAAATGTAAATGGAAAGAAAAAAAAAGTAGTATTCCTGGCTTTGGGGAGTTTTTCTGTGGTGGCTGCATGTGACCAAATATAGTTTCAGTGGTTTTTCACCTAATCCCACAACAAACGCTTCTCTGATACGACTGATTAATCCAGTCTGGGATTCCTCTGACTAACAGGATTCACCCAGATGTTTTACGGCTGTGATTCACAGTTGTCTGAGTTTTGATTTGCTCGGGGAGATAACCATGTACATGCATGATACAGTGTAAATATTCAGAGCTGTTGCTGTCTGATTTGTGATTTTGCATGCGTGGATTTCTTTGCAGGGAATCGGGTGGCCAAACCGTCTCACCCAAATCCTCAAGAGCTTTGCACTCCGTGTGAACGTGGAACTTATACACTTCAGTCTTTGGCTTTTGAATGTCCATCATGCACCCAGTGTATTGGTATGTTATGGCATTAAGGAGAAATATATGTTTTTTATTGTACCTCTATCTCATTCTAATTTCTCATTTCCGTCTTTTGCAGGTGCTCTTGTCCATTTGAAAGATTGTACCCCCAAAAGTAACACACAGTGCGGGTGTAAAAAAGGTCTTCGCTGTGGAGACGCAGAATGTACCTTCTGCGTGGACGAGTGTGGAAAAGGACAGGAACCTACGAGAAAGCGTATGTGTTTCTGTAAATATTGGGTTGAGGCCATTGAGCAAACTTGATGTTTTGGAAATCAGCTTAAAAAAACAAAATATCTTTTACAGGTGATTGTACGCCTTGTCCTAAAGGAACCTTTAATGACCAAATTCACCAGAAGTGTAAACCCTTCAGTACCAGGTGAGTTATCTTTCTCCCTTAAACTTTTTTTCTTTTTGGCTGCTCAAATGCTGATTTAACAGAAACAAATTAAACTAACTGAGATTCTTTCCCCAAAGGTGTCCAGATCCAACTCATATTATGGTATTCAAAGGAAATGCATCTTCTGACATCATATGTGAATTTCCTCAACTTCCGACAACTCTACCCGTGACCAATCCAGTGAAACCTGGTAAGAGAGGATCCAGTAGGTGCTGTTGAACTTTTATGCTTATTTTCAGTGACAGTAAAATGTATCTTCTTGCTTTGAAGTCAGTGACATAGAACATCCATGGCCGATGGAGTCATTTGCGGTCATTGGGGCCCTGATGATGTGTCTTATCGTCTTCATCTTCCTGGTGTCGGCGCTGATCCATTGCAAAGGCAAAAAGGAAAAGGCACAAAGAACTCCCTCAAAAACACCCATTGTTATTAGTAACCCTTCAGGTAATGATCATTTCTTTTTAAACCACTTGAAGGAAGAAGTACCCAAACACAATGTGAGAGGATTAACTTTGTCATATTTTTTTTCCCTTGTTACTTAGATGAGCCAAGGACATTGATTGCTATTGAATGCAGTTTTCATGAAGCCCAGCAGGAGCAGGGAAACAGCACAGAGTCACTCATATCTAAAGACTCGGAGCAGGAATTTGTGTGAATGCAAAACATTTTTATCCTAAACAAGATGGGATTCTTTGCCAAGCTGAGCCATAAGTTTGAAGGATTTTGACCTAAAGAAGGAGCAGCGCTGAAATGACAGAACGACGACGACGACAACATCCCTCTACTGGTTGTTTACTATTTATCCTTTGACTGTAAATACAAAGACAAGAGGAAGGGGAATTCTGAGATGGGGGGGAAAAAACCAAGTGGACTTTAACAGTGACTTTCTTTATGCAAGTGACAGCAGCCACACTGTTCTTCCCCTACTGGAGGACAAAGCAGCTTTATTAAGTGTTTTAAAACACTGTACTGTACCTGACATTTAAGTCTTAAAGAATATTCTTCGTAATGTGTAGGTATAATGACGCTGGTAACTGTTTAAGCTACTATTTCTGTGGAAAAGAGAGTGTTGTATAGTGCATGCTACAGTGTTGTTCAATTTGAAAGTACAGTGGAAGTGGGCGTTCAGCTTTTAGTCATTTGTCATACCGAGCCCACGTACGCCTTCCTGGTGCAAATGTTAGCCTTTACCTTTGTTCCATTGATCAACCTAGTTACCTACTGTTTTTTTTAGTTGTCTTTTCTGATGAGTGTGTTGCGCATATTGTCTAGTTATTAATAGTGTAAGTATGTAAACGAGGCCAAGCAACAACAGCGTTGTTTTTGATCAGCTGAAACCACAGATTTACATGCATGCTATAAAAAGACAAAACCATTTCCGTCCCCACTGATTGCCAATGAAGCAAACATTTCTTACTTTAGTTCAGTTTGTTACCAGCAGTAGTTATATTTACTAAATTGAGAAAATTGTTAAGGCATACTTTAGACTTTAGTGCTTTTAAACTTGGGCAAACCCAGCTGATGATGACGTAGCTTTGTCAACTTCTGATAGGTTGACTCAGAATATTTCACTTGTATATACCAGTGAGTGTAAACCTCAAGCAGACTACTGTACTTGCACAAACAGGTTTTCGAGGAGGTCAATGATCTGAAGTATATTTCTAAATTTATTTCGACCGACTTGGTTACACCTGAAGCTTATGGAAGCAGATCTTAGAACTGAAGTGATGCATCTTAGTGCAATTCTACTAAATATGAGTAAATGTACATAGATGCAATAACTTGTTAAAAAAATATTATGCATTTTTTTTTAAGGATTGTGTGCTAATATCTGGTTTCAACTGTAAAACTTGTAGCTATATTTCACCTCTATGTAGCTCTGAAAGATTAACTTGGTTAATAGTGACTGTACTAATGTAGCCAGCTGGCTGTAAAATCTGCAGAACAACTTAGCATAAAACTTGATATGAACAAAAACTAAATGGGCTTTCCAGCTGTTGCTTAATTGCTAATCAGAAAAAGTCCAGAAGAAGGGGTTTTCCCATTTTGTCCTTAAGGTTCAACCAGCAATGAGTCTTCAGGTTTTAGCAAGAAAACCTTAGGATAAGCACAAGTTGAGTCATGCCTCTTACACAACGGGGATATTCAAGTAACCTTTAATGTCAGGTCATTCTTTAGTCATGGCTTGAGTTCATTTCAGTGTCATATCAAAGAGCTAAAAACTTGGCAGCTTTAACTTCAATTATAGATTAAATAAAAGCTTCAGGGTCAAGTGGAAACCCCCACTGCCGTTTTGTTTCCTGTGAAACTCCTGTACTTGAACAAAGCAGGTGGCCGGGGAGATAAGACCAACAGGAAGCGTTGCGTTTTTATTTTCTTATTTTTTTTTTTTAAAGCCGTATTTCTGTCTTGAACTGTAGCAGGCGTTATTTCTTAACACAATGGAACAAAGAAATATCATGTGTGGGCTTCTGGTGGAAACAAAGTAAGCCCACACGTCTTGTAATTTATCACACAAGTGTGTAGACTGAGTCACTATTCTCAGGCGGGCGACGGTCTAACAGACCTCAAAATTCAAAAGCATCGTCCTGAGAAGAGCCAACACATACGCTGACTGTAGCACTTTATTTGGTCTGTCATCTGCTACCTAAGGCGAATGACACTAGATCTTTTCCATCGTTTAGTTGAAGTCAGAAAATGGATTCATTCTGCTGTTTTTCAAGTTTTACATTGTACTTTTATCACATTTTTCAAACACCAAATAAATGATATATATATTTTTTTTATTTGTTGTGCTTCTATACAGAACAGCTGGAAATAAAAACAGACTATTCTCCAGCAAAGAAATGACCACATATATATAGAAAAAACAGAAGGAAGTAAAGCATAAAGAATTAATTTCAGATCAAACAGCAGGAACAAAAAAATAAAAATTAGAATGAATATTAGTGCTTGGCATGAGGTAATTTCCCACATAAAACAACCAGAGCAAGTTCTGACAGACTCTTTGGTGTCACATTTCACCGAATATAAAAATGTAGCAGAAAGGTCAAAGGTTTTGTAGGAGGTTTTAGTGTTGGACCTGGGAGTGTAGCTCATCCTGTTAAAGACTGTTTTGTTTTGTAAAAGCACATTCCTCATGTTACAACCACAAACATTAGAAGACGTTGGGGGATTTTATGTGAAAGCCCAATACAAAGTAGCAACTTTGTGTTGGACTTTCACAAAGGAACTATCATCTGTCCCAATGTGAAGTAAAGGGTTAATTTTGTGTACAAATCTGAAAAGTGTGGCATTTGTGCCACTGCAACAAGCGGTTGTTAAAGAGGTATAAATACTTCTTACAGCATTGAATTAAAAAAACTTCTAATGTTGATCAGTTTTCATTCTCAGGTTAGTTAATTTGATTGTCACTGTACAGCTGTAAACAATAACACCTGAAAACAAACACAAAGGTAGCACACATAAAGTGCAGGTGATTCACGGCACAAGTTCACGTGCCATCAACATAATCTCTCTTCTCTTTTGGCAATCGGAGTAAATAGTTTGTGGTTAAACCAAATTGAAGGGTGTTGTTTGGAGCGTTTATCCAAATCCCAGCCAGGAAACTTCAAACGAATTGTATCTGAGCTAATTAATGTCAGGCGCTCTGACTTCAGCTCACATAAAAACCGAAAGGGTTGAGTGGTCAAAACATTTGGCTACTTATAAAAAAAGAAAACATTAATGCTATTATTGTTAAATTAAACACTAAATATACACATTTTAAAAAGTACTTCAACAAATTAAACATTTCCCTTTTGGTTCTAGTATCCAAAATGTGATGATAATGCGTCCTTGCTTTACTAATCTAAAGTGCTTGTCTTTGTTTTTCTTTCAGTTTTTGATGATAAAGCAAAAACAATGAGAACCCTTTGTTAAAATGATCTTATAAAAAACCTATTTCCCATCAGCACAATCTGTTTAAATTTATTGCTGCTTGCATCCTTCCCTTTTCTCTTTGGGTTTACTCCGTCCAGATTTATCTGCCTGTCGTTTTGTCGGTGGTATGAACGTCGGCTCCTCGAGGGTTAGGTCCTGTGAGCCGGATTGGGTTGTGGGAAGTTCCTCACTGGTTTGACCTGTAATTGAAGCAAACGATGTGAATACAAAGCTATTGTTTCAACTGTGTAATGATGAGACTCATTTATCCTGTTTGTTACCAGTTTGTCCTGCTTGGAAGCTTTCTGGGACGTGCACTCGCCCCTGGAAGGTCGGGTCCAGCTCCTCTGCTATGTTTCTCATCTGCTGGGCTTTTCTGCAACGGCAGCGTCCGTCAGTTTGTTAAATGCATAACAGAATCGATGCTTTATTAATACAGATATGTTATTTTCTTACGGTATGGCGTGAACGGGGCTGGGTGGCTGGTTCTCTGGTGAGCAGTCTTCAGTCGGAGAGGGGAGACCCTCCGAGTCGAGTCTTTCTCGATACACCTAAAGAAGAAGACAAAGTCTCTATTGAGCCTTTTATTTATAAAACTAATTAAACTTTTATTTCCTGGTGCACAGAGCACGTGTACCTGTCTTTCTCTTGTAGCTCGCCTGTCATAATGGTTCATCATTGCTCTGTGTTCGTGCCAAGATCCTGGCCCTTCAAGTTCACGAGATCTTCGCTTTGCCTTAATTTCCTGCTTCTGCATAAAACGTGCAATTTCCTACAACAAATAAAACAAAACAAAAAAAAATCAAGGTAGGATATTTTAAAAGAATTTAAAGAATATTGTTATGAACAAAACGCAGGAATTCGCCATTGTACCTCATCTTGTGCAACCTGAGCTACCCTGAAGTCCCCCTCTGGATAGGAGTTGCGTAAAGATGTCTGTAAAGAAAGTAAAGAACATTATTTCTTTTCATTTTCTTCTTGTAACAAAATCTTCACCTTTAGCACCTTGTAAAAGTATTAACACCCCTTAAAATTTGTCCACATTTCTCATGTTACATCCACAAACGTCACTGTCTTATAGGGGTTTTAATTAGTAGACCAACACAAAGTAAGAGCAGGATTCTAGTGGAAGGATATTTTCCTTTACAATAATCTGAAAAGTGTGGCCTGCATTGGTATTTTTCCCATCCTGATTCAATGCAATGCCATCTGGTAGTCCTTTGAGGAAAGTCTCTAACAGCTTTGCACATCTTGAGACAAATGTTTGCTGTTTTTTCTTCTTCACAAAATAAGTCAAGCTTAGTCAGATTTGACGGGATTTGTCTGAAAACAAAGCATCAATGCTCAATTAGATTAAGATCTGGACTTAATTAGGCCATTCAAACACTCAAATAGGCTTTGATCTGTAGGTTGTAGTTCTGGCTGTACGTTTCAGATCGCTGTCCTGCCAGAGGCAGAATCTCGACTTGTTTTTAGTCCGTTCACTGTCAAATAAACTCCGACCACCTTCCCTGTCCTTCCCCACAGCAGCATGCTGTCAGCAACATTGTTCTCAGTGGTGATTATGTGTTCACTATTAATCAGCCATTGCTACTGTTTGTAGGTCAAAATGCTTAATTTTAAAATCATCCAAACATAAACATCCATCCGCATGTTTCTAGAAGGCTTGTGGTCAACTTTAAGCATAATTTTGTATGGGTTTCTTTCAGCGTTTGCCACTCGTCTTTAAAGATCAAATCTATGCAGTGAGTGCTAGAACATATTTAGACTCTGAACCTAGCGAACGTGTCTGGGCTCCACACCCAATGTCAGATGTTATTTAGTAGCAGCAGCTTGGGAACCAGACTACCTCCTCACATACTCAGTCAGGACCTGCTCTGACTTGTTCATGACAGTTCGATCTCGTGACTCTCATCATGCGCATCGTGTAAAATAAATCTGGCAGTGATTTTGTTGTGGAAAAAAAAGCAAACTATTACCAAACATTGTCAAGTTAAATCACTCAATCAGGTTAATTCCTATATTGTGCCCAATACAGAGAGCTTGTAGGACAATTAATAATGAAGCAGTTCTGGGTGAAAACCTCTCTCATACAGAGGCAACACATGAGTTTTATACCAAGGATATGGGAATCAAAACAAGGGGCGAGACAGTCTGGTTCTGATGCAGCTGTAGAAAACAACTTCCAACCTTGTACATGTAACAACATGTACTACAGATTTTCACCTAGAAGTGTTTGGCAATTAATTGTTTTTATGACAACTGGAAACAGTCCCTCAACCTGAAGCTCTCCAGAGTTACCATGGCTACCCGTCTTTATCCTGCCTATTAATTTGCGTGGACAATAAGGCCTCCTTAGATTTGCACGTGTCGCATTCTTTCCATTTTTAGACAGAAAATTTTTGCATAACCAAACTTCTCCACAACTTTATTCCAGTCATGTCTGCTTTGTTCTGTGGTCTTCATGATGCTAACTGTTCATTAATGTTCTGTAGAAAATGTTTGAGCTTCACATAACTGCTGGCTTTATAAAGAGTAGGGCTGCAACGATTCCTCGAATGATTCGAGTTCCTCGATTATTAAAATTTCTCGAGGAAAATTACCTGCCCCGAAGCTTCGTTAAATGATGTTTTATTATTTAGCGCACCGTGTTCCAGCCGGGTGATTATTTCTGTTGCGCAACGTTCTCACTTTTGCAAATTAGTTGTTGATGAAAGCTAAGCGCTAATAGTATAAAGTTCTGGGGTATTTCATCGAGTTATGATAATGTCTGAGTTTTTATGTGTTTTGGGGGATCAATAAGAATCCTTAAATTGACTGGCACGATGCCAGGAGTACAGCAGCCATTCTCCTCCCAGAGCTGCTGCCTGGCGGTGATGAAGAGCGAACGGCGGTGAGCGGATAGACTGAGCACAGCGGGCGGCTGTGCTGTAGTTGATACTTAATGTAAGTGTAGTTTTAAGGACAAACCGGAAAATACATTTCATTCATCCCAGTCGCAAAAAATGGGCGGCAGAGCGCATCGTGACAGTACATAGGTGGTAGATGTGTTTCAGTCGCTCATATTGACATAAAAGCTACAAATGGCTGGGCAAAGTGAGAGTTCACCTATTAAATGGTGTGAAGATAAATACATAAACTAAAGACTGAAATATAGATAGTTTTAGGAGTGTCTTTGTGAGCCTGCATCTTTATTATTAAACTGAATGTTTCAGATTTTTATATATTTTTTGTCCACTTAAAAAGTGAGCTATTATTATTACATGTTAATTTTCTAAACTACAGAAAAGCAATTGTAGAGAGTCACAAATACAAAAATTTGAGCCAATGTTAACATCCGATAGTAATACTGCTGTTATAGTAGAATTTACCAATATTTTATTTTATAAAATTTTTATTTGATTACTCGATTAATCGTCAAAATAATTGATAGAATATTTGTTTCAATTACCAAAATAGTCGTTTACAACAGCCCTAATACTGAGATTAAATTAAATTTAATGAAGGTGGCCTCTGTTTACTGACTGAATGACTAAGAAATTTTATTTAGGAGTGAAAGAAATACCTTTTATTTGTGAAAAATAATTTAAAAATAGAAAAAAATGAAAAAGAATCCATTTTAAATTTCTCAAAACCACATATTCTTTCCTTTTGTGCTATAAAAATGCTTGCTTTTTTTTTTTTTGTTTGTTTGTCTATATTTTAAAATCCTAACATTAGTGTTTGTGGTTTTCCAAAGGCATTTTTATAATCTGTAAAACGTCTTCGATACCTTACCCTCCTTAGCTGCTTGTCTTCCTCCTCCTGAAGCTTGCGGGCCAGTTCTTCATCTTGTAGGACCTGATGCAAGTCTCCCAGATCCAGGCCTGCCTCGCTTGGCTCTGGTTGCAGAGAAGCCCCTAAGGGGGAAAACTCACTGTGATTACAGTAAAATGTATCACAAGACTGATCAAAAAACGAAATGACTCAAAGCCCAAGGTTATTTGGAATCACACCAAGAAATGAGAGGATGAAGTTGGAGAAGTCACTTTGCAGATCAAGACTTGATTGGTAAAAATGCAGACACTGAAGAGACCTAAAGTTTCTAGACTGAAAACAGAAAAAAAATTCCCACTTCAGACACCAGAGCCACAGGTGAAGCCCACTTCCACAGCAATGATTGAGTAAAGATTAAGAGATCAGATGGAAAGAACACATTGGAAGTGTTCCCCCGTGCAGATTTAGAGTTGGCTGCAGGTCGGGGTGTTACCTGCTGCTATGTGCCTCGACCTGTGTCTGGTCGAACCCCTGCTGCTGCTGAAGCTTTGGCTACGATGTAGCGCTCGTCGTCTTGGACGCTCTGCTCTTCTCTCCGCCTCCTGCTCCTCATCTGAGCTCAACGTTTCTTCTGTGATCTTGTGCCAATGCCTGCGTTCGCTCGTCACCCTCTTTACTCTGGTATGATTAGCTTTTCTCTCTCTGTTATTGTCAATGTTTACGTATTTGTGTTCGCTCCAACTTGTGCCTCTTTCAAAGATATGAGGCTCTCCACTATTGCGGTCACAAACCTCTCTGTTATAATTACGCCTGTCTTGGTCTGCTCTGTGATCTCTCCCAAAGCTTTCTCCGCGTGACAATCTCCTCCTCTGCCTGATATCTCCATGGAAACTGTGCCTAGTGGCGACGGCTCGTTGGAAGGCTCTCTGATGTGGCTGGGAGTCACCATAGGAGACCTCACTCCCATAAAGCACCTGGCTGTCTCTGCTTTGAGGCCTTATCTGCAGCGGCGCCCCACTGCCACCAACCTTCACAGGCACACCCCTCTCCTGCAGGAGGTGGCCGAGCATCTCCCACACCTTCAGGCTGTCGTCCTGCTGCCTAACTGGATCTCTCTGATCATCCTGAAAGCGGACGTGTTTATCGGGGTTCTCCTTGCAGCTCCAGGTTCTTGCCAGGTCTCTGTTTCTGTGTCTGCTTCGGTTGTGTGTGCTCACTGATTCGCTGCGGCGACATCGCCTTTCGCAGGCCTCGACTGGCCTACTATCCTGAGGCCTGCCTTCATGTTCATCGCTGTCATAATCCACATTACTAGATGTTCTCCGTTGCACGTTATCGTTTTCGTAATAGTCTTCCTCAAAGTTTTCGCTCTCCTCCTTTCTGCCTGTTAAATCCTTTGTGAAGCTGCTGCGAGCGCACAGACTTCTGTAATTCCTCTCTTGTGGGGGTCTTAAAGAAGTCTGTTGTTGACGAGGCGCCGTATTTGCTCTGTCATACAGTCGCCGGGCCCAAAAAGAGAGCTGTTCAGTAAAAACAGTGTCTGAGTCTTCTGAATCCTCATTCACAGGCTCTGTGAGCTCAGGCCTTCTTTGCCTGCTGGTATCTACATGTCCTTGGTTTGACCATGAAGTTGTGCTGCTCTGAGATGCTGCTCTCCTGGGAGAACTAGTCTGAGGCCCAGTTAACACTGAACCACGATGAGTGGTAGAATGCTGCCACCTGCTGGTGACAGGCGAGTACTGCTGCTGTCCTCGGTGAGGGCTGCTGAATGTGTGGTGGTGAGAGGACGGCAGCGCAGGATCACTGGTGCTGCCTTTAGCATTGATAAACATGCAAACAAAAGCAATAAGGATGGGAGAGTCTGTTAGTGGATGGTGAAAGACAAGTGCAGTTAATAACAATCCTAAACAGCAATAAAAAAGCTGCAAGTGCAAAAGCTTTACACATTTAACAGAAATGTTTTCTATTTATAGAGAGCAATGTGAAGCATGCTTAAAAACACAACATGCAACGCAAATAACAGATTTAGAGCAAAACTACAGCTTCAAATCTGTTCTGAGACAAAGGACATGCTTTGAAAAATATCAGTGATATTTTTGTGCCATTACACTTTGATTCACATTTGCCATTTACGAACAAACACAAAAGATTGTGTTTCAGTTGTAATTAAGACAATACACCAGAGCCGATCCAATATATGCCTAACTGGACCATCTATCATCTGTAACCCAGAAATGAGACTCCCTGTCACTGGGGCTACAATCTAAGACCAGAAAAACTTCTAAAGAGGCAACAAAAACAAAACCTAGCTATACAAAAAACAAACAAACAAACAATAAATCAATCAATCAAAATGGCTGTCAATTTGTCAAAATGAAAAAGTGTACCTTCATGAAAATCTGCCTGGTCTTGACTCCTCCTCCTGATCTGCTGCTCCTCCTCTTCCTGCAGCTGTTTAGCTACTTCCTGTGAAAACACATTCATACGTAATACGGTATTAAATCAGGCTGAACGTATTTTAAATCAGTTAGGATTACAGTAATATTTCCATTTGTTAAATGGCAGAATATTTAATCAAGGAGAGAGTTTTCTCCTGATGACTTTGTGCCATCATCCTTTGGAAGATCAACGGGGAAATTCATCAATACCCCCATAGAACAAGCTTAGTACCAGCATGGGCTGAAAAGAAGAAGGTAACAGTTTGAAAATCAATGTAGGGACAAATAACTTTTTGGATACACCATGTGCTCTGGTGAAACTAAAACTGAAGCGTCAGGCCATAAAGACCATTGTTAAATTCAGAGGAAAAAGGAACAAGCTTCAAGCTTCGTGTGTGGGGGAGTTTTGAAGCAGGAGGAAGTGGGTCTCTACACAGATTAGATGAATAATAAAGTAAAAATATTATGTAGAAGTATTAAAGTTTTCCATCTGAATTAATTAGCAAAACTCTTTCCCTCTAGTTAAACAAGCAGCCAGGTCTGACATGAACACCAATAAAAGGAAATGCAGATATAAAATGACTGGCATGTAACACTGTCTGTTGGGATTGCTACAAACTGCTCTATCATTTCTACTAAAACTTGTGACGGGAAAGACAATTCAAAGCAACTTTGATTCTTGATTCACTGTTACTTTCAGCCAGCAGATGGCAGTGTTGCATAGACTGGAACAAGACAGAAAACGACAATAACTTCATTACATAAGAACAAAACATTCAAAAAAGCATCATACAGTCTATTTATCTCTTTGTTTTGGATTATAATGTTACTTAAAACAAAGAAGAAGCTATTTAATATTTTACTTCTTAATTTATTTATTCCTGGGAAACTGTTTCAGACTAACAAAGGAGATGATCTTTCATTCCTGACTGGTACAAGTCAACAGGAAACTTATACTTGAAGTGATATTTTGTGATCAGGGGTTAAAAAACCCTCCACTTGCTCTCTGGCCTCTCTGAGATGGAGGTCGTGTCA
The DNA here is from genome assembly GCA_903066815.1 of Brachyrhaphis roseni. Classification (NCBI taxonomy): domain Eukaryota; kingdom Metazoa; phylum Chordata; class Actinopteri; order Cyprinodontiformes; family Poeciliidae; genus Brachyrhaphis; species Brachyrhaphis roseni. The sequence continues at coordinate 15,331 of CAEFZY010060895.1, forward strand.
CACCTGGGTGCTGCTTTCTAAGAAAAGCAACTAATTCTGTTCTCCAAAGATCAGCAAATTCTCCTTGTGTATTTCATAAAATCTCTCTCTACAGGCTTCTTTTGCAATATAAATCAAAACAAACAGCAAGCACAGCTCCTTTTTGTCTGCAGCAGGGGCCACTTTGCCAACATCAGCACATAATTAGCAGCTTGCCATGACAGGTTAGGTATTTAGAGCCACAGGGATCTGGCATTTAAAACTGCACACCCCAACGCCTTCTGTTTCTTAATTAAAGACAACCTAATGGGAGGCAAATGTTTATCAACCACTTTGGATTGGCCAGTTATTAAATACGGTATTATGATGGTTTGTTTGATTTTAAAATAAACATTTACATCGATGCATATGCAAGAGGTAAACAGACCTAAAGAAAACGTGAAAAAACTTCAAATACTGCAAGCGGTTTCTCTATAAATTAGTATATATTGCTTTTAAAAAATACAAACAACTTTGTTTCTTCTTAACATTTAGTCAATTTCAGGTTATGATTACCAAAATGATTGCTATATGCTACATGCTTTCTTGTTATTCACAAGTTTACATAAATGTCCTTTGTATTTGGTAGAACTGCTTTTGTAAAGTGTTTTGGGTATCTTTTCACACAGTGTGTTGCTCACACTCACCTTTTCAGCTCTGCCTAAAAAATTTCCTTAGGCCTGAAATAAAGGCTTTCTTGTGACCACTTCAAAACATTGACTTTGTTTCCACTTTGTAACACATTTTCCTGTACGATTGGGGTTACTGCTCATTTGGGAGACTCATTTTTGCCTGTATTCTTCTCAGATGTTTCTTCAATATTTATATGTAATCATATTTCTATTTGGTGAAGTGTGCCAGCAAAATACAGCTACCACATGATGCTGCCACCATAGCACTTCACACCTGGGATGTTGTTGTCAGGCTTCCACATTTCCCCTCCAAATCATGATAACTATTGCAAAAGACTCAACTATGCAAGAGCGCCACAGTGCTCAAAAAACCAAACTATGACACAATCACTGTCACTCTTTCCTCAGGAAATTGAGTCAGCTTTATTTAAGTGGCATTGTCTCTTTCAACATTCAACTAAGAGTATAAACATGAATTTAAACCCGACCCTTTCAGCATAGATGAGTGGCACTCACTGTCTTTCAAGAATGTGCTTTTATACGCAGACTTGTCTAGAAAAAGGAAACTGCCGCGTAAAGAAAAATATTATGGTGGAGTGGCCTTGAGACACAGAGTGCTGGACCAGATGGGGAGTTTTACTGCAGAGCGATTTTTTTTCTTTGCCGTATGCAGCGTAGCTGTTTGTTTCTAATGATCTAACGTAACCCAGGGTGAAGTTTTAGGATTGGCCATTAGGGGGAAGATGAAAACAAGCGAGAAGTGATTGATGCTTGCCATCTGGCCCCACCATCATGTCCAGACAACATTCTGTTCCTTATAACAGCTTTTCCTGTTTTTTTTAAGCAATAAAACAAACTGTTCAGTTGCAAAAACAACAAGCATTAAGAATAACCTTAGGTCACTAGTTAGTTAGGTAAAACCCTGTCAAGATTAGAAAATACAAAGGAAAATCCAGATGCATCCAAAGATGAAAATAATTTCCCTCCAATGCTCTGCAAAAACACTTACCAGTATTTTTGTCTAATTTCTAGTGCAAAATATCTTGGTATGCTTTAAATAAGACAAAACTAACTTACACGTACATTTTCAGCAAGATATGGGAGCTTGTTTTAAGTCAATGATTTCTTAATATTGATGAAAATGTACAAGTTCCATTGGCAGATTATATCACTTATAAAAAGTACTAAAATATTCGCACTAGAAACTAGACAAAAACATAAGCTTTTGTGTTTTGCAAATAGCTGTGAAAATCTTGCAAAACTAACTGAGAATACTCTAAACGTTAAATGTAGAATCAGCCACCAGAGAAATCGCTTCAGGAATCATCCAGATGAGCAGCTGACAGGTTGGGTCTCTGGTTAACAGCTGACTTGTCTCCTGCAGTCCTTGAAGGACAGCGATTTCATCCTAAACCCACTTTTCTGCAGTTGCTGGCGATTACTGACTCAGGTAATTATGAGAGCGAAAGCAAAGTTGAGCATATTTCGCTCCCTGTTCTGCTCTTGACAGGCAAATGTCCAGAGTGTCATATTTTCTTGTAGAAATGTGATTTTCTAATTAATTCACCAAACATGTTCTACTTTTAGTCTAATGTCTGAAAGTGATAAGAAACCTGTAAGTGATTTAGTTCACCCTTTTAGACCAAACGTAGCGGTGACGATCCACCCAAATCTGTAGTATCGTAATTCCACCACACTTTGCACAATCTGAAAAATTTCAACAGTTTCTGAAAGGGAAGACGTTGCACTCTCCAGCCAATATCGGGTTATTACGGTAATTTCACCCCCGCAGCAGCAGGAAGTGAAATTAATCTGAGGGGAGCTCTTTTGGTAAATTACGAAAAGTACTGCTAGATATTGAAAGTTCTAGTTGTTTTGGATAAATTGGCAAATATATTTACTCACAGGACATTTAAAGAACTACGTACAATTAAAATAACCAGGCGGACATTTGAAATCAAGACTCAAAGGGCTAAGTTATGATTAATTAGCATTAGCATTTGTCTTTTTTTCTAATTTTAACAAATAGACCACTCAATCTGAATAAAGTATAATTTTCTTCTTACAATCCACTGTGCTCTAAAAACTGTAGCTCAAAAAGGAGCTGAATGTCAAGTTGAAATGTATAACTTTCTTGTTTTTGGTATAGATTCTTCCAAATACTTGTTTGGCCTCCACAAACAAGAAATTGTACCTTTTAGGAGTAAATGAGCAGCAATAACATGAGAAAGTCTTGGCAGTTTTACATAAGTGCTTATTGTGCAGCAATAATCAAAAGTTTATTTTTATAATGTAGATTGATTTTTACCAAATCAATCTACATTGATTTTTTTCTACATCTACATTTAAATTTTTTCCTCAGTTTTGATTCAGTACAACGTGGCAGAGGTTTAAGATATCGTTAACATAATTGGCACCTTTTCACAATTTGTTTCTTAGCCCCTTACTGTTCCAACAGCAGGCTGCCAGCCGGTAACTACACCTTTGCCTCGTAAACAAATGTTATATGCATGACTCAAACTCTTTAAATTGCTCCAAAGTTGATGTTCTTAGGGATTAATGGTAACATTTAAAGAATAAGCTTGCCCGTGTGGTCGCCTGGACACAGAAAGATCTGTGTTTTTGTTATTACTAAACTTGCAAACAATGCAGTTCAATAAAATGTTCCAGAGCAAACGGCTAAGTCACTTCAATGTAACCAGCAGCTGTGCAAAACCGATTATGTATTATTGCACCTTACAAGTGTTGTTTACATATAAACAAAAAAAGCCAGCATTCTTAACCTGAGACTGAACCTGAATCCTATTAGAACCTCCATGTTGTGTTCACACCATATGTGAAGACTGACGCTTTTATATATGGACTGTTTTTATAAAGAAAAAACATAAAACAGCTTAGAGATAAGTTGTGCAAGCTATTAATGGTGCTATTAAACTATGACTTGGTAAGGATTTGGTTGTTGTGTTTTCCTGGTACTCTATGTACATTCCTGAAATTTTTATTGTTATATTAAAAACAGGAACAAACAACACTAAAACATCTCCAATTTGCATACTATGGAAGTTTTCCTACTTTAAATTGTTTTTTTTTAAGTATAAAATTTATTGTATTTATGCACAACACTCACTTCATCATCCTGCTCCCTCCTGTGTGCCTCCTCAGCGCGTCGCTGGAGCTCTTCTTGAATCACCCGGGCGTATTCAAAGTCCTGCTCTTCCCTGTGCAACAGGAAAGGAAATGGCTTCTTATGCTCATGATTTACTAAAACAAATAATCTGATCTCAGAGCAAACACACTGCATGTGGAAAATTCCCCATAATATATTTTTGGAGCATGAGAGTGAGTTGAGAGAGAAGCTGGAGTGACTTACATTTGTCGGGAAACCTGTCTGAGGAGGGCGCTCTGCTGAGCCCGCTGCTGCTCCTCCTCATGCTGCAGCCTCCGGGCTACCCGGATGTCATTTTGCACCAGTTGGTTCTTCTGGATATTGGTGGTGTAGTATTGCTCAACTAAAGGCAAAGAGAACATTAAGGTTATATATACCAAAATAAATTGGATCTGATTTGATTTGGACTTTAAATGTATCTTACAAGAGACAAATACTTTTCCTGTGCAAAGAGTCATGCAAACAATGGCTGTAAAGTAACAGCACACAACTATGTAATTATAGTTCAATGCAATCATGCAGCTCAGTTACTTGGTATTGTGAGGTTTAGCTATTTATACATGATTCATTTTATACTTACTCTCCTGCTCTTGCAGGCTGTGTGCCAACACTCCATCCTCGAGCACAGCAAAGGTCTGGCAAACTGAAACAACAGACACCAGAAGCACTTCAGTGTCCAATCAACAGTTGTTAAATATTTAGCAACAATAAAATATTAATTGTTAACATAAAATTTAACTAAACCAAATGCACAACCATCCGGGACGCCAGCTGAAAAGCATATTTGGATTTACAACTTCCTATTTGACTAAAGCAACAAACTACAGAAAATTGAAGTGACGTAATTTATCTAATGCCACGGTAACTGTGGACATTGTTTTTATATTTCAAGGAACATAACACAACGATCCCATTGAATTAGGTAAGCATGATATATCGGCATCAACAGTGACGTCGGCAGATGTTAATAAATTTTTAACACGTCAGTACCGATAATTACAATTGTGCAGATTTTAATAACCGTTATTTATTCTCATTTTACTGTTTGTGTCAGCATTATGTGGTTGTTTCTTCATGGTGTCGAAATGGTCAGAAATAGATCAGTATATATTGATACTGGATATCGATATTGGCCCAAATTTTCACATCGGCGCATCCTTACATCAAACCTTATAATCTCAGACCTGAGACTAAAGTGCATTGGATTCAGAAGGACAGATTTAAGATGATCTAATATTTGATTGGCAACAGGTTTTTACAACACTTTAGACTTTTACAAATCAACATATGATCACTAAATTTTAATATAACTAAATCAGTTTTCAGTGCACTGATCTCTTTTAAACGTGATTTTGCCTACTCTATAAACACAATTAGCTCATAAAGTCTTCAACAATCAGAGCACGTTAGTCCATTCTGCTTCAGATACTGATTATAGCACATATATAGTCTATGTTTTAATTTGCTAGTACCTTGTTGACATTTTTAGCATTGTGTTGCAGGAGCAATTGAAAGGGAAAAATAAACTCTCCAAGACTCTTGGTCGCTTCAGGATGACTTGAGAACAGCTTTTTATTTTAATAACTGCTTTTGACACAAAGGCTAAACAGTGCAACTATCATTTTTACATAAATTACAGCCTAAGTAGATTTTAACATCTGGATTTTAACAAGACACAGACTTTTAATCAAAGCATGCCTGTGGCTAAAATTAGCACTAATTACTTATTTCACAAAAATGTGTGTGCACAGCTGTTTCTCAATTTAAAACAACAATGTTTTGCTGAAAAACTCTTAAGATTCCAGCGATTGGTAGCAGCAGTGGATATAACAAACAAATGAGCATGCAAAGTTTGTGAGCTATAACCTGCTGCCTCTAAAAACAGAAAGTGTTCTGGTTCAACATATTCAGGCACTGAGGCAAACAGAGTTTAAATCTTATTTTATGAAACTAATATCTGCTGCCTATGATGTAAATCATAATTTATCAGCCATTATATCTCTGTTTTTCCATAGAATGACATGACAGAAACTAAAACACAGCCTGAGTGTTTACACATCTGTCAAACAAACTGAAGAGTAATTCAAACAAACAGACAGCACCATTGTTGCGTTTCCTTCTTCTCAATTTCTAAAGCTCTCAAAAACTCTGAGTGATCAGATAAAAATGCCAAACAAGCTACCAGGTTTTAAAAAAGTAGAAGCCTTTAATTTACAATAAAGGCTTTGAAATACAAAGTGAGTAGCAAATGACAACTCAATGTGACGGTAATATACTGAGGTTATTATGTGCAGACAGCAGGAGCCATCTGTGCAGCTCGCTCACGACTGAAACATTCAGAATTTGACTCCTTCCACACTTGAAGACCGCTTTTCTGCGTTTATATTTCTGTTCCCTCTCAAACTGCCTGCTGTGTTTTTAAACTCAACACTTATTGACAACTACAGGGGCCCAAAAATGTTACTATAATTCAGAAAACCAGACACATAAAACCCCAAAATTACAGACCATATAAACACTAGTTATAAAACATAATGGGAAAAAAACAATAGAATTTCTAAAAAAAAAAAAAAAAAAAAAGTTATTTGAAATTGTGCATTTTCTTGCAGTTTTTCTGAGTTTCAGTCATCTCATACTTTTAAGGTTAAGCTTTTAGAAATTCACTGGTTTTGTTTTTGTTTGTCTTTGTTGTTTGGTACATAAGGGCCACCTTAAATGTTTTAATTGCTTAATTGCTTTAAGTGTGAATTACCGGTAATTCACACTTAAATTACCGGTAACATTTTTTCCCATTTTAGCAACCACAAAGTTTAAGATCAACATGCCATATTTCAAATATCTCCAGGTTTAATGCCCAATGTTTGACACCTACAGTCAGAAGTTTGTTCAAATAACAGCAGATAAGTTTAGTGATCAAGCTTGCATGCATGTCATTTCTTGTTTGAGATTTTATATGAATAAGGGCCTGAGACAGGGAATAAAATGTGAAAATGTGAATATTTTGTCACACTATTTCTTTTCTTCCAAACTTTTTCAGATTTAGAAAGCCTCAGAAGAAGATTTACTTCTTCTGACTTTTAAATACCGCAGAGGAACTCTGTGAACCAGATCAAATCAGGTTTTCATTATTCATCAAACAACAAAGAACTGCTCTGGAGTTAATAACCAGCACAGCTGCCTAACAAATCATTTTGTCATCGTTCTAACGGTATATCACACAGGGCTGTTAGGAATGCCATATTTTTTACCATTACATTCCAGGTGTTATGTTGTTTTCACTGCTTCATTTTTCCTTGCCTAATAATCTCCTGACCATCTACAGAAAGCGGTTATATGCTCTAAACATATTATTTCCTATTAGTCAAAAAATTATTAGCCGACTCAATCAGAAAGTTTCCTTCTATCGGAGCCACTTCAAACAATTTGAGTAACATTTTTCTATTCATTGCTGTGAGAGCATTGGCGCTTGTTATACCAGACATCCTTAAGTTATGACTTTGTTAGCACAAACTTTTTTGTCATGTCCAAAAGTCTGTGGAAGCCTGTTTTAGCTGTTGCATCCTTTGAGGTTATAGGATGGATAAAAAGGTCACAACAGAGCGTAAATATCCTCTAATGTCCCCCAAAGGCAGGAGGATGCAAAGTATTATATGGAGCATTGCAATAATAGATGTTTCAAACCTGCCAAAGATGTTCAGAGAGCATTGGATGCAGAGATTAGAAAGACAGGAGTGAGGAAAACATGGATTCATCACAACTGTCATTTTAATTTAACAGTGCAATAGACTGTGATCATTTGTGCAGCACTATGTACGATCAAGTGCTACTGAATACACAAAGCAAAACCCAAGATTTTCTTTTTTTTTTTTTGCTGTAGACAAGAAGGAAGTTATATTTTTGTAGAGCGCCAGCCCAGACACCACTAAGCCCTGAAGGGGTCAGTTTACACCAAAAATGAAACCCATTTGCCCCTGGAAGCATCAAACTATCCCAACAAAGACATTCATTGCCACTTACACCTGTTGAGGAGCTTAGGGGAATATCCACTAAATGGATCTCCAACCTGCATGTCGGCGAGGGAGGGGCTGAATTTAAGTCTTAGCCTCATCCGGCAGGGCAAAGTGACAGCTTGGAACAGTTCTCTTTTAATTCCAGCACAGACATAAGAGCTGGCAGATGGAGAGATGGGGGAAAAAAATGGCGCGTCTTGTCTGGCATGAGCCTAAAGGAGGGTGTGGTTGTGTCTGAAATGTAGTTTAACTTGTTTTTCCTAACTCCTTTAAAGTGTGGTCACATTACGCCTTGTGTGTAACAATGACTGCTGAACAGGTTTAGAGAAAGAAAGTGAGGCATTCAGGCCTGATGGTAAAAGAAAAAAAAAAAACATATGTTCAGCGCAAATCCAGGGGCGACTACTGTAAGCTTCTTAACAACGGCTTCTAACAAGCCTGTCTGTTTTCTAAGAGGATAGTAAATCAGAAAGCACACATTAGGTTGCAATGTTTATACACAAGAGGGTAAATGTTAGGCACTCTACTGTTAGATAATTACTGAACAGGAAACTATGACCTGCATGATTTTGGATGAATAGCTTCATCCAACTGAGGAGAGCTGACAGAAAATCATTCAGGACAAAATTATGCAGATTATGATAGGCATGCAGCTCCAGGGAGCAACACTTCACACACACAGAGACAGTTTTCTTCCATCTCCATTGCTACTTGGATAGCTGCAGTAGTGAGAGCCTGCCAACAAAGAAAGCAGCAAAAGGAGAAAATGACATGGGTTCTATTTTCAGCCAAAATGTCCCACTGACCGCCCACACACACACTCTCTCTCCACCTCTCTGGACCGCTCCGTTTCTCCTCGCTTTTTCCTTTTTCTGCAAATGTTTTACCCACAGACAGCTTGCCAGTGGCACAGCTCAAAGCGTCTTGTGGAGAACTGCTCCCGAGCAGCTCCAGAAGTAGACCTCACTGTCGTTGAGAACAAAGGGAGGTGAGGGGGGTAGTGGGACTGGAGGGGTCCGCTGGAGAGAGTGAAATTAGGAATGAGTGGGAGGTGGGGGAATTCCAGTGGGAGCTGCGTTCCCAAAGCACATCAGGGCTGTGTCAAGAGGAGCCAGAGGAGAGCCAAAACAGGAATAGATAAGAGGGGGGTGGGGGCAACGAAAACAAAGAGAGCTGGCTTAGCCAAGACACTTCTAGTTAAAAAAAAAACAAAAAACACACAATGTAGGTGAAAAGGGACAAGGCTCTTGGGAATTCCAGCAACATCGAGATGTTAACCAAACAAGCCTGGTGCCAGCAAGTTCAGGAGATCTGCCTGGTCAAAGTGGATAATAATGTGCAGGGTGGGGGGGAGAATTATCCTGAACAGACATACTGATTTACATACTGCTATTGTTCTGCTGACAAGTTTATAGATGCTATTACATGCTTTGTTTGTGCGTGTCCCTCAGCTCGATTAAGCATGAAAACTGCAGAGCTGCACAGAGTGGCCTTTGTGTGTGGAAACAAGAGTGGAGTGCTGAATTATCTCCCCTGATAAAAGACATGCAGACCTATTCCTAACCCATTCATTAGTGTGGACATGCCAAAGACAGAGCCAACCATCTATATCCAAGCCACAGCTCAGAAATTCCTAACCACTGAGTGTTTTCCTATTCACAAGCAAGCAAGGGCAGCATTTTTTGGTCTGCAATGTATTTTTAAATACTTTTGCAGCAGTATTAAGTGACTTGACTTAAAAAAAACAACACACAAAAAAAAAACATTTTAATTTCTCTTGTGATTTGTGGTTTGTAATTGTGAAGTGGATGGAATCCGATGCATGACCATGGACATACTTTACAAATAAAATCTGAAACGCTGGGTGCACATTTGCATTCTGCCCCCCTCCTCTATTGAATACTTTATAAAACCACAAATAAGTGCAATTAGAGCAAGTTTTTTCACATCCGCAGACCAAAACGTTTGCTCATTCCTAAATAAATTAGTTATTTATCAAACCTTGCCACAGATTCTTAATTGAATTTGTCTGATTGGGGACTTCAATAAAAAAATATGGATATTTTGAATCCATCAAATCCGACCAGCTTCATTGTCACCACTGAAGAAAAGCATCCTCAAAGCACGTCACATTTTACATGCAGGCCAGAAAGTTTATTTTGTTTGATCTCACCAGGTGCTCGATTGCTCGTGACAAACTGCAAACTGAACTTTTTGTTGATTTCTTTCAACATGGCTTTAGTTTGCAACTCTACAACGGTCAACAGACATTTTCACCTGAGCTGTGGATCTCTGCAGCTCTTCACCAATTCAAGAGTTAGTGGTTCAGATAGACATAGATGACTTGATAAGTGTGGATCTGCGCCATGCTTCTTCCATTTATAGATGATGCAAGTTGTTCTAAACGTGTTATATTGTTTTATATAACATTCCTAAATTCCTCCACAACTCTGGGTTTTATTTATGGGTGATAAATCAATTTCATCAATTAATTACATTTTTTGTTTATGAAGATTTAAATTAGGGGAAATCTGTATACCCCCTCCCCCCCGTTCTCGTGGCTCTCCTAGTCCAGAGTGATGTCGGCCCACCCAGCATCCACTTTACCGCTTGTTTTTATCTGGACTTTGAATTCAGGATAACTCCCAGAATGGTGATTTGAACATATATTGTCATTTCTAATTTCTTTTTTAAAACAAGACAGGGAGAGAAAAAAATGGATTAAAGTAGGAAATTGGATGAAAATTAGTATGAAAAAAAATCTGAGCTCCTATTTCAAGGCATATCACATGACATACTTTACAGATTTCTACTGAAAGGATTTTGACACTTTTCATTTCATCATTATGCACAACTTTTTGTTAGTATATTTTACAAAATCCCAATAAAATACATTGAATTATGTGGTGGTGACGTAGCAAAATGTGAAAAAAGGTCAAATCGAAAAGCTGCTTTACAAAGCAATTGTATATCAGTAAAGATAACTTAAATACCTAGGACACATAAGGATCCTTATGTATTTTGCATTCAAAGCATCAGGTTTTTCAGTCATTCCCTAATGTTTACCAGCGATGTCAACAACAAATCCAGTTGTGTACAGTAGAATCAGCGAACCTTTGTGTGGAAAATTCCCTCCTACTTTAACCCTCCGGTATAATTTTCTTCCTGCATAGACGGAGCCAAAGACTCAATCCACAGGAAGTCTACACTGCTCACTGAAATGAGTCAAAACACGGCGTTATCAAGAACACTGAGACTTTTCTAATGAACTTGACCTTTGGGCTGAATAAAAAAACTATTACAAGTCAATTAACTGACATTTAACAGCTGCAACGGTTAGCTTGTTTACAAAAGATAGTTGTTGAATGTTTCTTCCAAGCATTTGTAGAATTTTTTTTTTTTTTTGTGATTTTAGGTCACAATTTAGGAACAAAACTTAGAATTTCATCTTTCAAAATGCTGAAACTTTTAATTCCATGATATTGATGTCATTCAAAAGTTCTTTCAATAACTTTTCAGGTAATGTTGATATACCGGACAATTTATTAGGCACATCTAAGAAATTGTTTTGTTAATGCAAATAGCAAGTTACCCAGTCACATGACAACAACTTAATGCTTGTTGAGCATCATAATAGACAAGAAAATGATTTAAGTGACTTTGAAAGTGGCATGGTTGTTTTTGGTTTGAATATTTTAAGAACTGATGGTCTCCTGGAAGCTTCACACACAACCGTCTCAGCTTTACAGAGCTGAGAGTCCTAAAATATTAAAATATTCAGAGTGGCGGTTGTGGATGGAAATATGACACAACAGTTGAGATAAAAGAAAATCAGATGGATTGGTTCAAGATGATAGAAAAAGTTTGTTGTGGCTCAAATAACGACTCGTTACAACCAACATACGTGGAGGACCATCTCTGAAAACACAACGTGTTGAACTTTCAAACAGATGGGCGAAAGCAGCACGGCTCCACATCAAGTGCTACTTCTGTCAGCAACGAACAGGAAACAGAGGCAACAATTGGAAAACATGGAACGGTCCAATGAGTCTTTATCTCTGAGTCTGAATTGGACGCATTCTGCTTTGAATCAATTTTCAGGCTGCTGGGGTTGCCATAGTTTGGGGGATGTTTTCTTTGCACGTTTTAGCCCCTTGATGCCAACTGAACATCCTGCAAACACTATCCGAGCTCCATATGGCTACTTCCAATAGGATATGCAACATTTACTCCATGTCATGTACAATTAAGACAGTTCTGACAGTAGAAGTGTGTCCTAGCGAGGTATAACAAACAGTCCTTGTAGCGCAGTCTGCAGTTTAGCAACAGAGGCTGGTTTCTTACCACACTGACTTCTTTCCAGCACATACTTTCCATGCACTTGTGGCTCTATCAAGGCTGCAATTATATATTTCAGTGTGTGTGAATGTGTGTTTACCTTCTTGGACACGTGGAAGGTTGGACTGGTCGATCTCCAGCTCTGCCATCTCTGCCCCCACTTCTCACTCCTTCATGGTGTTTTAGAAGACCCTGACACATCACAAAGGGATTGCATTATGTGAAATAATTAAATGAGACGTGTAGCAAAACAGAGGAGTGAAAAATGAAACATTATGAAAACACTCGAGTGCTTAAATATGTAACTTAGTCGACGTGAAAGGTGTGGAGACAGAAGAGTACAGTGTTTGCAACAGTGTAAACAAATACGTCGGCAAAGTAACAAGCCAATAATCGATACAGGTAAATTATAATAAACCTACCAGCTTCCAGCTCGCTGCCCACAAAGGCCGCAGTGTCGTATATGTGTACACGCAGCTTATTCAACAAGTAACCAGCATAACAACGAAGTGTCAACTTCTCCAAGCTCTGTTCAGTCCCACCTTCCTTCTTCTCCCTCCCTTCCTCTTTCCTCTTTTGTGGATCTCAGCAAATTATCGGAGCTGTCACCAGCGCGCCTGGCCGTCTCTAACGCCTGTGGTTTCGGTGTGAAGCCTCCGGGAAAGCGGCGGTACTTGACCCCGACAGAAACAAAGAGGTGTCGGCTCAGTGAGAGAAACCAGAGGGGACAAAGTTTATCCAGCAGTCTGTGGGGCTGTTCCTTCACAGCTCCTGTTCGGCGGCGGCGGCGGAGGCGGGGGCGGTCATTCAATGCTGCCTTCACGTACACCTTCAGCCTCCGAATCTTCATTATCCAAATTTAATCAGCTGGATCAGTGTTTGTTAACATTAGCTTGACGCTTTCAAGTCTGTTTTAATAAACACCAGTGAATATTAGATAGGAAAAAAGGTGAAATATGTTGACTAAACAAACTTAGTAATTGAATCAATCAACGTAGGTAAGGGTTTGTTTGGTTCCGACAGGCATGGCAATAGTTTTTTAATTGTTTTACTTTCAGATTATAGATAGCTTTCTCCCAGCCGTCATCACCTTACAGATGGTTCTCACGCATGTAATTAATCCAAATGATCCAGTCACTCAAATTTCCTTTGAATAAGTCTAAAAGTTGAGACGTTAAAAACTTTTTTCACTTTTTGTTTAAGCTTTATATGTTATTGTGAACCGTGTCATCATCAAACAAAACTTATCTAAACCCAAACAGCGCCATTTTAGAAATATGTGTAATGTGAGAGCTGGTTAAGCATAAACTAACCTCACATTTGAAACTTTAGAAATGTACAAAAAACTGGCTTATGCTTCTTTTTAAAGCCTGTAAGGTTTCAGGCCATGTCTGTGGCTTCAGACTAGGATATTAAAGGATCAAAAAGGAAGAACTTCGGTAGAAATGTCAGCTTTACCCCCAAGAACAAATATCTTGTTTAGTTATTAGCTTCTTAAAGAAAACGTTGCCCTCTAGTGGTTGTTGTAAGATCAACAACCGTGGAAACAAATGGTCACAAAAAAATAAATAATCTTATGTAGAAGTTTTCCATCAAGAAAATAAGAGTCATCTGTCTCTTAAACAAATGAATAAATGAACGATTTAACCAATAAACGATTTAACTATGATGCTATTGTGCTGCAATGATTCACAATAGTATATAGTATTTCTAATGTAATAATTTCTGACTGAATTTAGATCCTATTCCAGTGTAACAACAAAGAAAGTGATAAAGGCAAAGCGCTCCTTATGAATTAAATGTTTTGATTAAAACATTTTAATTTTGAAAAGGAATTATTATTATTATTATTTTACAAAATGAATCATACAATAGCTGCTCATTTTGCTACACACATTCTGTGTATGTTTGGAAAACTACGGCTTCATATTTAATCTACTGGAATTTCTTGAAAACAACTGTAAAATGTTAAATTTTGACCTGCCATTTTAGGTCAAAAAATGCCTAAATTTTTTTGACCTAAAGTTGGTTACAAATAGGCTCCAGAAGCTTCTGAACGCTGAAGTCTGGACACAAAAATGGGATTTGGAGTCACTCCTGTTGTATAAATAATTTTATAAACGATTGTGTCTGGCTTCCAAGTAAACAGACAGAAAAATACAAAGTTCGTGTCAAAGCCAAACAAAACAAACAAACAAAAAACATAAATAAAGGTTTATGGAACACAAAGTTGGTGGATTATGAAGCTCATTATCAGAGGAAACAGCAGTTTAAGAAAAAACAGAAATTAAATTAGTTCCATTCTCCATTCTTAGCATAATCTTTATCAATTTGTGTTTGGCTCTTCCTACATTTACTGTTTCTCGACTAACTGTTTTGTACAGCATCCAGCTTTATCTAAAGTTCTAATGTCAGAATTAAAATAATTGAAATTTGAACATCTACAGACACACATGAATATAATATCAAACATAGATTTAAAATTTCAACCAAGAAACAAAGCTGCAACTTTAAGTTTTGATGAAGAGCTATATCTATAAAATTTCTTATCTGCAATTTAGGAAAATCTATTGTTGAGATGTTTGCTATGGGAGTTGAAATGTCATAATAACTTCCCAAGCATAAAATTTAACGTTGCCTCTTCAGCTGCCCACAAAATCAGATGATTGTTTGAATACTTAATTCATGTCTCTAGTAAATATGGAAATTGCAACTGTAGGTGGAAAATGTAACTTTTTAAGTAGCTGTCTTTCATCTTTTTGAGCAGTAAAGCTGCTAATACACTATCCAACCACACTGGATGTGCTCATAAAGGTTTGGTTTATTGCATGACTAAGAGGGGAAAGCAGAGACCTAGCGTTGCAGAGCCACCAAGCTTCTAAATATTGTGCATTAATCAGGCTGAATTAAGTGACCCATGGAAAATCTCCTGCTGCCTTGAATTGATTTAAAATGTCAGACAGCTCATAGAAAGGGAGGTTATGAACACTTAAGCCTGCCCTGAACTTCTGATGAAGTAATTACTTTGTTTTATTAGGATCTCTCTCTACTTTGTATGCAACAAGGTTTTAGGAGTCAGATGACCTAAGACTTTAACAAAGCGGTAACATAAAGGTGGAAGTGATTCGTCCGCGCCGTTTGTGTGCCACCTGCTCCCCAGTCTGGGTGTTGACATGACAATCTATGCACCTGCTTTAATAACATTTATAAACTCAGTAAAATTGGTTAATAAAGCCAAAGAGCTGGTAAAAAAATGACCGGTGGCTCTGGAAGACGGGACATTGCGGTGTCTTCTTATAGAGTCCAAAATTCACCTGTATGTCCCTGTTGATTTATGCCAGCGAGAGCGGATGTGACTCTGCATGGAGCTGACGGCAAACTGACGGCAAACAAAAGCGTGTGTGCGTGTGCCGTGCCAGTCAGGTGGACCCAGCTGGAAGTATATAAAACAGCTGGGGCCACGGCGTATTCAGAAGTCTTCACCAGAGGACCTGTGTGCAAATCAGAACCACTTCCCACAACAGCGTCAGACAGTAATGAAGTGCAGCCATCTCTTCTCCTGGGCTTTTGTGCTTGTGGCCTCTGGCACCCTGCTGGCCCACCCTATCACAGAATCGTCTGAGATGCCCTATCCAGGACCAGGTGAGCAAAGGATAATGTCTCTATTATAGATTTTATGAAAAATAATCCATCAATTAAGATGGGTAATTAGCATTTTCAGTCGTACAATTTAATTTTAAGAGATTAATGACAGCACAGTCTTAACCTGGGGCCATAAAATAATTACCTGAGTGCTGCAATGCTCAGCAGTGATTTTTCTGCCAAAGTTCAGCTAGCAGGCAGAAAAATGTGAGTGGTTCTATTAATGCAGTCAATTTTCTGTTTATTAGAAGTGACTATAAGTGCTACTTTGTATTAGAAAACATTCTGTGTTTGAACATTTTTGATGTGTTTTTTTAATTTATCAACTAGCTGAAATGTATTTATTTATGTTTGACCTCAGCGTCAGTGGAGGATCGCGTTTTCGGAACACTGGATGACGAGTCTCTTCCTGAGCAAACGTTTATTCCTCAGGACGGCGCAGCTCTCCGATATTCCACTTTTATATCTGGGGAAGTTAACAGAGATGGTAAGACACAGTTTTAAGAACAAATTTGAAACCATTTTTTCTACAATGTTCATCTACCTGAAGTATGGCCTGAAGGGAAACATTGCAAAGACAAGGTGCTAGACAATGGATATCTCGAATCATTTCGAATCCCTCGGTTTCTTATCCCTCAGGTGTCAGGACGACAAATCTGGTGCCAAGAGGAGTCAAGAGAGAGGTGTGTGACTTCAAACATTTACATCCTAAAACTGGGAAAGAGAAATGCAAGAAATCTTAGCCACAGAATCTTTAAACAATATGTCTCTTGAAAAATTACAAACTAAACTGCATTTTGCACAGATTTTATGACAGACCAAGGTAAAGTGCATAATTATGCAGCTGAAGGAAAATGAAAATCATTATGAGAAGACGAAAAGTGTGGAATGCATCTATTACTTTTCATTTCCGGAGGTGAGGATCTGCCAGCATCACACAAATAGGACAATCCTGTCTTAGGTTTCTCCCTTGCAAAATGACATTGAATTGATGGTGTAAGGACTTTGATGTGGTGCGGGACAATTCTTTGATCCTAAACGAATGCATTCCCTCACCATGACGCCTCCACCACCATCTTTCACCAAAGGGATGATGATTTAGTGGGGATCGGAAATGTTAGCTTTGATGAGATGTTCAAAGCATTAGACATCGTTTTAAAACCTAAACCTATGACTCCTGAAAGCAATTGGATTTCATTTAAGGGTATCAGAGGGGCATGAATACAAATGCTATCCATACATTTTCAGATTTCTCTTTGTAAAAAACATTTGTAAAGCATATACTTTTTCCCATGAACAATTAGCTTGTATTGTTCATGGGAAACAATATCACATGAAATTTCAGTAAAATTAATTGAAGGGTTTTCTTTACACTTTTGAATACTTTTAAAAGGAACTGACCTGTATTTCTAACTGAAACTGTACAGTCTTATATTAAACATGGTACTATAGATATCTAACTATTATATCCTTTCTTTCAGGTCTTATTAGAGAAACAAAGTCTTCTGAAACCTTACAGCCGCTTGCTGGGCATCCGTAAGCAGTTAAGGAAGAGAAATGGAAATTCAGAGTGTTTCTGGAAGTACTGCGTCTAAAAACCGAGCTAATTGGATATCTGCCTTACAAGAAGCAGTGCTTAATACAGAGGGAAACATATGCTTGATCCACTTTTAAAGGGCAGACAAAGCAAACATCACACTCCATGCATGCATACATTACATGTTTCCAAGGCTCAAACCTTTACTTTCAGTTGATTTACTGTCAGATTTACTTTTAAACTGTGGAAAGTCATGTTAAGATCTTTGTATGTATTCAAAATGATTTGAGATGTAAAAATCAAATGCTACAAAGAATAAAAATAAAAGTGTCAAATATGTTATTTCTCTGTAGTTGCTTTTAACTGAAATGGACTGGTAGGAAAGTGGGAGAATAACAATAAAAGTAAAGGACGAAGCAAAAAGACATGGCAGAATAGGTTCTCAAGTTTTCTTCATTTTCTCCTTTTTTTTATTATTTTACAGCAGAAAGAATATAAAGCATTCAGAAAACATCTTCCATATTTTAAGGGCAATTCAAAATGTTTTGCATGGCTTCAGCAGCAGAAATCTCTTTTTTTTTTAAACATATCCATTGAGTCAGTGACGCTTGTACATGCACAATTACAAAAATAAAACTTACAAACAAGAAAAGGGAAGAAAAAGGAGGAAAGCATAACACATTAGGAGAACCGAGAGGAGATGGACATTTTTTCTAAGGGCAGGGAGCAGAGAAAACTCGGGTCACATAACAGGGAAAGACAGAGAGAAAGACAGCTATAGAGGAGAGGAAAAGAGATCTAACACTAGTTCACATGCAAAGTGTCGAGAACCCATAACTTTCTATCAAAGCAGGGCCATTTTTTCTTCTCTTCAGTTTGGAATTGATGAAAACGTGCAATTGGGTAAGGGTGCCATATAATTGCTGTCAATAAACTACTGAATGCTTGTCTTGCAATACTGGCATTTGCATAAAGAGTAAGTCGACTACACGTGTCCAGTCATTTTTAAACTTTGCTAGGCCTGGTAGGGCTCCACAAAATAATTTCTTTATTGCTCTGTGTCAACACGTGGATCATACTGCTGAACTGGTTTCTGTTCTGTTGCCCTGATGCGCCTACCTTTCTGAGGTTTGGGTGCTTCGGAAAAAGGAAGAGGAGGAAAGGCAGATTCTCAGGTCAATTTGCAGAACATCTTAGAACTGATAAACGCTGTGTGCTAAACAAGTGTGCCTGTCACCCCACCCTCAAGAAATGGCAGTAAAAAACAAGATTTGTAGTTGCAATTTTCATAGAACTACACCTAATCTTAAATACCCTCTACAGTTTGACACCTAAATAAATTAAAGGCCTAAAGAGTAACGCAGGTCTTCATAAAAGTCATTCATCTCCAAGAGCTACATATGGTTGGAGTCCTTTTCAGGGTTCCACCTGTTCAAGGTTAGCAAGAGAAAATTTATTGTATTAATTTACTTTAAACATTGTACAGTGAAACCTTCAGTTCCATGTTGTTTTAACTATTTATGTTTTCGGGTTTTAGCTTCCTCTGATGTGAAATGCATGTCCTGCTCTGTTTCCTCCTCCCCATTTTGGCACCCTGAGTAAAATACAAAAGGGAGGTCAACCAACGCTAAATGCTTATGTGTCCATCTGTCCTAGAAGTGAGTTTGGTGGTACACTGAGTCTAAATGAACAATAAAAAGCAAACGAAACATCTAAGAAACCTGTTGCGAAATATAAGTCTGTCCTCATGCTCTGCCATGAAAACATCCGTAGCTACCAAGTACTGGTCATTGGCTTCGTTTGCAGGTTTTGTCTTCCCTACAATCACATTTCTCCCCTCTATGATACACCAAACCAGCTGCTTACTGTTTTGCAAACATTATGTCTTAATCAAGTCTATCTGACTACCAGTCCAAAGAAAATAAGCATGCTATAGGTGCAGCTCAGTCACCCAGTTAACTAGTTTACCATGCAAGCATTATAAATCCTTCTCCCACTTTTTTTCCCCAAAACGTTGCATTGGCTATGCATTCTGACCACAAACCGGAGGATGAGCGCAAGGCAGCAAACCCCGATAGTGGCGTTTCTAAAAAAGTCAAGCTGTTCCAGGAGAAAATGGAAGAGGCAGAAAAATGAAAATAAAGCCGTAACGTGGACAAGCTGAAGCGCTCTACTTCTACTGTGCAGGGGAGTGAGTGTAATGGCGCGATTGTGTGATTGTGTGACGTACTCCCTCAAGATCAGGTACACTGAATGCATTCTGCAACTGGTGTTATGAGGACATGAATAGGCACTTTCTACATAAACATTGCAAATAAAGTTTACACATCAGGTGATTTGGAAAACAGCACGACAACAACCAGTTGTTCCAGAACATCAGAGAAATATCTATAGATCCTATTGATGTTAAAAATAAATAAATGAAAATCAAGTTTTTCAGTGGCACTTGGCTGAATTTTCACATGTTTGGATACAGAGTACACTTTCTGGCAGAATAAGAATTAGACAGCAGCCAATAGGCACCTAAAAGGCTCTAATTATTTTTCTAAGCATCCTATGTTGTTTTGATATTGTCCAGTGTGTCACAAGAGAGGCTAGTACTATAATTTATACATAAATATATTACAGTCATGTTTAGCTTATTGACTTTTTATGGACACGTCTGAGATCATCCAGTGTTTCCTAGAATCACATGAGCATCTTTGACAGTTTATTTTGCAGTTTTTCAACTCCAGCTTTTGTTTAATACAGCCTTCTCGTAAAATTTCACTCGACCTTGTTTAAAAGCCATGTTTGTGTGATGTAAAAAAAATTAGCCCATGCTGCATATTTCTAAACTTTCCCATCCTCTAATGTAACCTGTCTTGTAAAATTCAACTGAAAAACAATTTTGTTAATTGTAAAAAAAATCCCATCATAACCAGGTTTCATGAGTGTTTTCACAACCTTAAGCTAAGACTTTCTCCAAGCACCTTTTGATTTTACATCAAAACTTCCTGCCAGAAGAAATGTGTTAGAATGTGAAAAAATAAAATATTGTTAAACTTTAATTTGCCAAATTTTCAGAATAACTGTAAAAACGAGTTTGCTATGAGGGCAGTGATAAGTAACTGAATAAAATAAAAGTAGTAACATCACAAAGCTTGTAGAGTTTGTAAACAGTATGGGTTTCTGTCAAATAAAACATCCAGTCCTGGTTAAAAACTTCCTACAAATCTTCTGTGAGATTATTTATTTGCGCAAAGAACAAAAAATGAACTTCTGTGCCACAATTCCAAAAGGTTCGCATGGTATAAAAAGAACATTACATGTCCCCAAAAGTATCCCACGGTAAAATATGGGGCTGGCAGCATCATGATGTGGGATTTCTTTTCTTCAGATAGGTTTGAAACGGCTTAGCCAGAGTCCTGAACTAAACCCAGCAGAAAATCTGTGGGCTCATCTGACGAGGACTGTGGAAAAGATAAGTCCACACATTTAGAGATTTGAAGACATTTTGCAAATTGGAGTGGGGGAAATATTAAGTCAAGATGTTGAACCAAATTTTGATTCAGTTTCATCACTAAAAAAAAATAGTATTTGTTTTTCAGTTGAATTCTACATAGCTTATAATTCTGATGGGAAGTTTAAAAATTATTTATCATGGCTCTATTTTATTTCACAACACAAATACCAAGACAACACTGCAGGATACGCCTGCCTTTGGCAATTGCTACTGGAAACATTTCTAAAAAAAAAAAAAAGACATGCTGTGCAAAAAGGTCAAACCACCGTCATTTTCATTTTACAAACCTCAATCTATGAATTGTAAATCAAAGCTCGTGAGTCAGGTTGCACAGCTGAGGTGATGAATT
The DNA here is from genome assembly GCA_903066815.1 of Brachyrhaphis roseni. Lineage (NCBI taxonomy): Eukaryota > Metazoa > Chordata > Actinopteri > Cyprinodontiformes > Poeciliidae > Brachyrhaphis > Brachyrhaphis roseni. Next base: position 36,528 of record CAEFZY010060895.1, read on the forward strand.
CAGTCTGTTTCAGTGATAAGAACAGCAACGCCTGTGTTTGCTTTGTCAGGATCCAAATGGGAAAGGCATCTGTTTACAATCTTTGAGTTCAGACAAGATACCTCTATGATCGTCACATTCCATTTTTACTGACAACAAAAATCAAGCACATATCTGATGTGGTATATTAGGAGATGAACAATGCTCTATGATATATCTGGATGGTGGAAATATGAACTTGCACTAAAATGCCCTTTGTTTGAAAATGAGTCCCTTTACAAGTTATGTTTTCTTCAATCCTCTGTCAGTCAGGATGTTATGGTTTTCGTTCCTTTGAGTGTATTTCACTGTATGATTATCTGTTCTGCAAAAATGGACTTAAATAAATTCTTAAATTTCATAGCAATCGTATACCTTGGCACCATTGGCAAAAGTTTCTTGGGAGCCCAAACCAAACAGATAATGACAAAAAAATGAAAGTAACTATAGTGGATTTAAGATAATTTTTAAAGACCTCTCCTAACACTAAATACATTATTTTTTTTTTTACTTTTTCATATGCAATAATATCATGCTTTAGCAAAATGTTTGTCTCCGGAACAATCAAAATAAAGTAAAATACTCTAATAGTGAAATATTTTTAATTTTACAGAGCATAGCCACTACTGCTTTAGTTTTTTCCCCCCCTTTTTACTCTGTTCATACTTTTCATGCACTTAGCTCATCTTTATCCCAGATATTTACACTATGTACAAACAATAGAACCATACTTCTTAAGCATTCAAACAAAACTATACAAATATTCTGTTTTTGTCTTGTACCTGTTTTCGACCCATTTTTAATGAATAAAATAATATATTTCTAAAATACAATCCCTGTAAGGGAACATGTTCATTTTTTCCCCTACATACTTGCGGCCTTCTTTTATATACAGAAATCACTCAATTGTCAAAAAATATGGATTTGTCAAACCCCTATTTTGGGACAAGCTTAGGGACCCCACAAAGAATCTCTAAGACGTCAAGGCAATGTATGTGATTTTCCCCTCAAAAGCCTGCAGAGGCTCCGGAGTTCAACTCAAAAGAACAATAACAACCTGCATGACTACAAGAGTTACAACACAAAAATAATAATAAAAAAATTGACATTTTGCTCCCCTCTGGGAGGGGAACCAAGAAGGAAACAAAATAACTGGGAGAACACGGATATTAGCTTAATTACAGAAAAAATAACGGCTCTTATGAAGAGAAATGTGGAAATAAAATGGAAATCAGAAGAAAGACTGAAGGGCTAGACCATAAACACACAAGCAAAGACTTTTTCTGTCTAGAAGTCATGCATTTCTTTTTTCTTGGTAAGATTTAACAACATATAGCCTGATACAGCTCACCAATACATTGGACATGATGGAAGGAGTACATTGGACGATATGAAACAAATTCAAGTAATAAAGGGACTATATATACAATAAAGCATAGTATCTTTTTAAAAGAAAATGTTTTATCCCCAATCTGCTTCAGCATGAATGTTTGAACCCCACTACATTCATTTGTAGCTCCACCCAGGCGGGCGAACTGGTGGGGTCGAGCAAAGAAGGACTGGAAAGAATACTAAGTTTAAATGGATACTGTTAAATCACCAGCACTGGGTTTAAAGTGGGGTATGTGGGTATTAAAAAAAGAAAAATCTGTCTTTGAGTGAATTTATTGGTCTTAAAAATTAACCATGAAATACGAGAGCCCAGAGTGTTTCTGCATGGTCTCCTTGTCCTTTGAGATTTTCTGCAACAGCCCTAACTTTCATCTCTCCAGTTCCTCACGTTTGACCGACCGCCTGCCCTCCGTCGTCTCTCATCACTGTCCAAAACCTCTTCGTAGCTAAAAAAAGAAATAAAAATAAAAAGCAGTCCATGAGAAAGTGCAAAAGATGCCATGAAGCCAATGTTCTGCACCTGTTGCCCCAGTTCTTTGAGTTCATAATGCTGTTGAAGTCACCAAGTCAGTGGAAAGAATAAACATGTAAAAAAAAAAATAAAATAGCTGTCATACAACGTAATAGTAGTTGAACCAGTAACACTGCTCTAGTAGTAGTAATAATAGCAGTGCTTGAACCGATGTTTTTTTTTTCTTTTTGTTCTGTTCTCTTGTAAAATGTCTCAGGTACAAACAAAAAAGAAAAGAAGAGTCAGGAGAGTGATGTCACATCGCAAGGGGGCTCTTCTGAGGGGTCTCATGTTCCCTGGCCCTTTTCAATTCTTTCACCCTGAAACACAGAGACAGACGACGATTCGTTAATGGAAGGCGAAGTTAGCTGAACAGAAAACGACACACACAAACATAATCCTAACACTATCAGGCAGGACTAAAACATAAAGTTCAGGTCATCAGGAGCTACGTCTTTTCTGGGAAAAGATAAAGAAGTCCTTACAATTTTGCAAAGAAATATACACAATTAGTCATTTACAACAGCTTAAAAATCATTACTAAGAATTACATAGATTATGAGTTTACATTGAATAAAAAATATCAGCTTGAAATACTCAACAAGTAATAGATTATCTAACTTCATCAGTCGACCAATCTTCCTCAGTCTTATAAATTTTTGTAAACATATATATTATTTCTCTTTTCACGTTTTCCTGCACTACAAACAGACATGGTGTATTTTTTGGGGATTTTATTTGACAGAAAAACACAGTGTCTGTGAACAGCATCTAAATTCAATTTAGATCCGTGACTGATCCATTCAGTCACACTGCTATGCTTTTATCCAGACCATTACTCTGTATCTCCAGCTTTATGTTTAAAGCTGGAAGGGAAAGGCTTTCACAGCTTTGTCTACGATAAAGCTTAGAGTTTCCCATCTGAGCTGAAGCTCTTTGCAGTTGCAACAAGCATTTAGCAATCTCTCTTATTAATGGTGCTGTTGCTGTTTACAGATTGTCTTATAACCTAAACCTGCTTCTCACTTTATCTCTGACCTGCATGTTGAGATACTAGATCTTTATGATGCTGTACATTGATGTTCTCTAACAAACCTCTGAGGCCTTCACGGAAAAACTGGATTCACACAGAGATAAAAATCACACACATCTATTATTAAAGAGCTACATGGTGTGTGAGGGCAATTAATTGCACTGGATTTTAATCAGGTGTATCACAGTAATGAGGGGACTGAAAACAAATCTGAATACAATTTTGTTTTTGCTTGTTAACTGTCAGTAAACAATGCCTTGTTTCCACTTCAACTTCACAGTTATACACAACATTGTTCTGGTGTAGCAAACAAAATCCCCAAACCACCTTCAGAGTCAAGACTGCAACATGACAGAACGTATACAAAACTACATACACATACATATATATATGTAGTTTTTGATTCAGGGAATGATTGTGGAGTATAAAGACATCCCCCAGTATAATTTGATGGAGTTCATCCTGCTTGATTACAGAAAGCAAGCGCTGCAACATACAGAAGAGGTCACACAGAAACTGGGATCTTGAGTGTGAAATTATTGAAACACAAAATATTGTTTATTCTCTGATCCCAACAAGAGGACTGCTGCCACAACATAATATTTAGCAGATGAACCTATTGCTCTAAGATCAGGTTAGCTTTTTTCTTATTAAAAGAAACCTTAAAATACAGCTAGTTGTTATTAAAGTTAGGAATCCCACAGAACTGCTTCACAGAGATAAGTAAGCAGAAATTGAAGGGAGGACATTTCCCCTCGCAGTCTATCGAGTGGCTTGAAATAGAGCGTACAGTCAGTCAGTCAGCCAGCCAGCCAGCCAGAGAGACAACTACTAGAGGAACTGCAGGTTCACAGCATGCCTAAAAGTAGAAGAGCAAGACCCATAGTCGTCACCACTTGACATGCAGCAGGATAAAACAGAGTTAAGAAAAAGCTTCCCGCACTATATAACTGGCAATTTGCAAAACCACAGAAAGCTAAATGAAAAGAAAAAGAAAAAAAAAGGTGCAATTTTCAAGGAGAGAAAGTGAAATAAGGAGAATCAGAAAAGTCTCTGGTAAGTGTTGCAGTGACATTGTCATTCATAAGCATTTTTGTTAGTTAAGGAAGGCTCTGATCTAAATCTGAGCGTCTCAGTCCACCTGTGGCTCCAGTCAGCAGCCTTCATGCAAGCAGGCATCAAGCAACAGTGATGGAAAATGAGAAGGACTGGGAGGGAAGAGAAGAGAACATGAGGAAGAAAAAAAAGGGATAGACCGCCATGGATAAAACTTCAGAAGGAGATAAGAACTTTATTAAAGAGTGACAGTAAAACATAAGAGAGGTTTGGGAAGAGAAACAGATGAAGAAAAGAGACAAAAAGAGAGAGAAAGAAAGAGAGGAAGGGAGTCACGAACTGAGTTGCTGAGGCTGCACTCACCCGCTTGAACAGTCTATGGTCCATCAAGGGGCTTGGCATAAACAGCAAAACAATACCAGACAGCTATTAGCACACAGTAGGCACTGTGAAGGAGGGGCTGGGGCGGCTGGGGGCGGAAGGTGGAGCTTAGGGGTTGGGATATCTCTAACTAATGATTATTTTCAAGAAGATGAAAAATAAATAATTAAATCTCACACACCAAGCAAAAAAAAAGAAAAAAAAAAGAGATGGACAAAATTATTTGGTTACAGTAGCATACAATGGAAGAAAGAACACCACTGTGCAATATCACCAGGGTGGGAAATGATTGAAAGGTAAGTGGTATTAGACAGGGGTGTACTTGCTGCTGTTACTTTTATTGTGGCTTATTGATTATTTAAATGGAAACTACACGTCTGTGTCACGAGCCAGCAGAAACGGAGAAGTTTATTTGGAGTGCCTTGCAAAAGGATTGACATCCCTTCAAACTTTTCCACAGTTTGAGCCGTTAAAACCAGAAACATCAATGTATTTATTGGGACTAGATGCGATAGGCTAACACAAAGTAGCAAACTGGATGGACGTTAAAAGAAACGTTTTTAACTCTTGTCCAGTGTCGTTGTCCTGTTGGAAGGTGACCCCTCTGTTCCCTTTGTTCTGAATTTAGCTCCATCTATATTCCTATCACCTCAAAACAGGTTTTCTGTCCCGGCTGAGGAAACATGATGCTGCCATCACAGTTTTTCATGCTGTGAAGGGTTTTTTTAGGCTGTTGCAACTAAAAAAAGTTTTGCATGAAAGGCATTTAGTTTTATTTCGGTGTGAATTATGTCCTTGCTGTAAACTATAAACTGGACGTTTTATGGCCTGTCAGTTGTAGTTGAAGGTGTGCGGCCAAGTTTTGAAAGATTGGCAACTGTGTGGTTTTGTTGTTTTTGTTTTCAGATGATTGACTGTTCAGTATTGCTTGGTTTTCATGATGCTTCTCATTTAGTAACATTAGCTGTGTTTCCATGACAAATATGTGCAAAACTTTGTCAATATTCTACTAATGTCACAATTGTGATGTGTTCATTAAATAAGAAATGCAATTATAATCACACGTCAGTAAGTCATTAAAAAACATGGCCCACTGTAATCTTCCAACTGCTTCCTCTCACCTTCTTTGTAGTTTGTGCCAGTGACAACATCCAGTTGTTGATCATGTGACTGGTGTGGTGCAAAAAAAATAAAAAATTCCATTGCAGTTCTGCGAAAAAAATAAATTTTGATACACTCATCCTTGCACCAAAGCTTTTAAATGAGAGTTTTTTCGAAATTGGTGTCTTTCCTTAAGCAAATTTATTTTCAAAATATCAAATTGCCCAATTAGAGGGTCAACGTTAACCCTCTTCTTAGGCCTTCACAGAACATGTGTATTCCTCCTAAGATTCAGTCATACAGGTCGAGTTTATTTGAAGCGGACTTTATTTAGGGTTACCAGAGAAAAAGGGGGTTGACTACAAACGTCCACTATAGACTACTAGACTTAGTGTTAGTGTAACACATAAAATCCCAATAAAACACATTGAAGTTTATTGTTGGAACTTGAAAAGTTATGAAACGGTTGTGGGATGTGAATTCTTTTGAAAAGCCCTTTTATTCAGAGTGCTGGCTCGGGTCGCTGTTTGGACCTACCTGTGGCGGCAGCGTCGTAGGAACCTCATGATCTTCCTGGCAGCCTGATCCTGCCTCTTCGTGAGCAGACTCCCTCTATGAAGCAGCAGAAACACTTTGAGTTAACTTTATCACTCAGCGAAAAAAAAGAAAAAAGAAAAATCCAAATCACGATGTATTTAATAAGCAAAAAGAGATTACACATCATCTCTCAAACTTATTTTTGCTAATGATTTTGTTGATAAATGACTCAAGACATTAAGCATTTTTCAGCCCTGCAGACAAGCCTCATAATTTAACTGTCACTTTATCATTATGTAGCAAGATGAAGTGGTTCTTGCCGCATCCTGCAGTCTACAGCAGAGCGAATACACCCTGTTACTTGGTGTTTACCTCAGTTTGTGCTGCACCAGGGCGGCAGCAGCCCCGCGGTGATGGGGCTTCAGCTTCCCAAACTCCTTGTAGCTGCGGTAGTATTGCTGAATGAGCACAGCCGCCCTCCTGCTCTGCTGGAACTTCTTTTGTTCGTGGTAGCTGCGAAATTTACTCTGGATAAGGATGGCGGCCTGCGTCATCTTCTTATAAAGTGCATACTGGGGACAAGAACACAAATACACGTCAGGACTCGCTTGAGGAAAGTCGTGCTGTGGCTTCATGCTAGAATATGACTAACAAGTTACCTTTAGGGCTATCCATGTTAGCTTGTAAATGAGGGGCAAAAAGACGCATTTCGAATGTTTTCTCTTTAAACGTATTCAGACATGGAAACAATTTCGCGGCGTTCCTTGCCTACCTGCTTGTATTTCTTGTAGCAACGTTGTATAACAGCGGCAGCTACTTCCTGTTGCTCCCGGAGTGGCCGCCCCTGTCGGAAAGTAGAGTGGAACAGGTAAGAAGTTACAATAGGAGCTCCTTTCTGCCACAAAGGATATGTGTAGCTTGCCGAGGTGTTGTCATGGTTAGCGCATGACCGCCTCAGATAAAGAGCACACTTTGTGGACAGACCACCTGTCAAACAGTGGAGGAAGTGAGCTGCTGCCCAACAGAGAGTCACCTCAGAATCAGCTGGCAGATGGGCTAAAGACAACTGTGAACGACAGTGAACAGTTTGTGATAATAAAACTTATTGAAAGTATCTCATGGGTAGGTGGGAAGTTCAGGAATGGGACTGGGCAACGAGGAAAAAAAGACAAAGACAAAGTGGGAGCTCATTGCTTAATAAACGTGTCTAAGTAATGCAGGGATACGGGGTCAGTGCAGCTCCCCTAAGCAAGGCCATGCTCTGCTCAAGCCACCTTTTCCATGCTGGAACCACAGGGACAGATTTGTGTTTCCTCTTAATATTCTGATACAGTTAAAAATAGACATACAGAGAATTAGACAAATATAGAGACTGAAATCAATCAGTTGAAACCATGGTTAGAAACAGTACAACACAAGACAAAATAGGTAATAAGCCACGTTACATATGCTGAACTTCAATCCATAGCCAGATTAAAGGGAATCCTTCATCCCTAAAATCCAAAAACAGATCCACCCAGTTACACCAATCCTCAGCCTGTAGCTCTATGAGTCTGGGCTACAGCATAAACGGCTTTCAGGGCCTGGACACCGGGACTGTACCTTGTACTTGCGGAAGGCAGTTTGGACCAATCGGGCAGCCTCGTACAGCTCTCTCTGCTCTGGATCTGACAGAGTCAGCTGGGCCAGGTCTCGCTCCACTTTGCTGTTGGAGGCGTTGATGAACTCACTCCAGTCGGACGGAGAAGGAACCGCAGTCCTCTCCAACGGGCCCTCTCTGAGCGGAGACCCCCGAGGACTCAGGTTAGGGTTAGATGATGGTGTCAGTGGCTCATTGTACAGAGATCTATCAAAAAACACAATTTCTTTTTTAATTTACCTTTTTAAGCTATTTTAGTTTTCTCCATGTATTATTTTCTATAACTCTGCATTGACATTGTGAGATGAAATCAGAAAAAAAAATAACTTCAGCTACTAAAATGTTTGAATTTAACACTGTATTCTTTAAGCTTGATTTTGCCCGCCAACTGATTATATTTAGGCAGTCTCAGAAATTGATAATTCAATAAATACATTTTCAGAATAAATTTATTGGCTTCTGCTAATAATGCAAAGTTTACACTTTTAATGGCTTCCTTCATATTTGTTGGATTAAATTACAACCCTGTGAAAAAAAGCTTTTGCATCCTTGCAAACATCGGAAACACTTTATTTGAAGGAGTGTGCATAAGATTGACATAACACCCGTCATGAATATGAAGGAGTCCTCATGAGTGTTTATGACTGTTGTCATGAAGTGTCTGTCTGTAAATAATGACACTTTTAATGCAAAGTTGACTCTTTTCATGGACTTTTAATCCAACTTTTAGTGCAACTTTGCATTAACTGTGTCATTATTTACTGAATGACACTTCATGACAACAGTTGTAAACATTCAAAAAGATTCCTTTATCATCATAACAGGTGTTATGTCTATGACAGTCATGTCACTGTCATGCACACCCCTTCAAATGAAGTGTTACCCAGATCTCTTCTTTTTTTTGCTTTTGATTATCTGAAATATATTAATGTTCCAGATTTTAACCTAAAAAACTGACTTTGAAAAGCCTGCAGTGGGGTTGGATAAAATGTAACAATTTAGGTTTACTTCATCACAGATTGGTTTGGAAATAAATTTTGAATTGACAGATTTTGTCTTTGTCGGAAATTAAAATAAGTTGGATGATCTGAAATATTTAAGTTTGATAAATAAACAGAAGAAATCTCTACGGGGGACAAAAACTTTTTCACAGTAGCCATGCTTGTGTGGATTTGTCAAAAAAGTTTCTTTTTGCTTCTCACTTCAACATTGTGTCTTTTTTCTTAAAATTGTAAAGGAAGCACAGTTTTGATGATTCAAAACAGTTTTGAAATACAAGCCTCTAAAAATGTCAAATTCTTTTTTTTCCCTTATATTCCATTTCTTTGTATTTGAGCAAATGAAACAAAATCTCAGTTTTTACTCAGATATGTAAACTTTATTTAATATATATTTTGGTTTTCTTATGACATCTACAAATCAAAGCTTGTATGTAAAAGATTACAAACCCAGGGCGAGTTTTTGCAAAATATATATATATATATATATATATATATTTTATTTTTTTTTATAATTCATCAAAATTTCATGTTTTAACTAAAAAAACAAACTTGGTTTATGCATATATCACAGCAGAGTGAAGTCCGTTGAGATCCGCTGAATCTCCCCTTTTCCACGGTCCTCCTTACCGTAGGTGTATGATGCTTGGCAGCTGTTCTACATCTCCCAGGTAGCTGGCTAGCCAGTTCATGGTGGTGCTGACTGCCGATGTGTCTAAAGGCCCAGAGTCTGCAGCGCTGAAGTTCTCCCTTTTGATTCTTTCTGGTGTTGCTTCAATGATTTGTTCTGCCAGAGTCATCATGTTTACCTGTTGTTTTGAGAAAAACAAAGATGACTAATGTCAGCACCTATCTAGTAAATTTTTATCACAATAATATCTGCATGCAGACTACTTATGCATACTTGTTTAATGCTTTTGGCCCTGAGACAATAATTTGGGATTTTAATGACAGGACGGAAGATAATAATAATAAAAGTGAAATTGCTAGAGACTAGAAATACTTCATCTAGCACTTCATCTGTTGGAGGTGTAATTAGACTGTTATGGATGTCTGTAAGGATTTCTTGGCTGTTGAAGACAATAAGTAGAGTTTATTATGCAGTGATGGTCACTGACAGAGTGCCAAGCTGCTTTGTTGTAAATTACCTACCAAATGCAGGAAGTGCTAATATTGTGCATCCATACAGCACCCTACCTCTGATAGTACGCAAGCTTTGCAGAAAATCAATTCATGTCTGCACATTTTCACTAAATTTAAATAAATTTTGACAAATATGTTGGTACCACTTGAAAAAATAGAAAGAATTTAGTTTGAATAATACACATTTTTGCTCACCAGCAGAGACAATATATGTAGATGGACTTCTTTTATTTTCAATTGGAGCCTTTTTGCTAACTAAATTTTTTTTATATGGACAGTGTTAGGTACAAGACAACATATTTCGTTTTTATCAATCTTGCCTTCTGCTTTTATTCAAATTTAATAGCAAATATCACCACAAACACCCAGTGACTTACTCAAAAGGACACTTGAGCATATTAGTTCATAATACTTGGCTATTTCATAAAAAGTGTCCAAATCATGTTCTTGTTCTAGACCAAACAACAGAAAACTATTCAACCCAGAAACTGTGGGTTATTGTACAACTTTCTATTAATAAAGCTAAAGTTGGGGTCAACAAAGTTCGACAAAGACCCAAATATATCTTGCCACCATGCAGAGTGATCAAAATTTAAATTGTTCCAAGCTCACAATTAGAGACCTGAAGCAAACAGTGTGGCATCTGGAGGTCAAAAGTCTCCATAATAAAGATCAGACAACATTTACTTGTCAACCTGTTGGTTGTTTGGGAGGCATGTCAGGAAAAAGTCTTTTTATCCTATATTCAGAGTTAGCACCACCTGGATTTGGGGTGGAACAAGGGATGAAAATGTGGAAAAGAACATCATGCCTCATAATGTATGACGCACAATGTTAAAGGGCATTGTATCATTAAGTCCTTAAAAAGAGAGTTTTAGAGAGTTTTAACAAAAGTCTGGTGGACAGAAAATTGAAAATAGGTAATCAATATGTCCTTCCAAAGGACAAAGAATGATCTAAAGAGAGAAGCAGTGACTCTGGACTATTTAGAGAGATTGTGCTAAGAAGAAAGGATAAAAATGAAGTTTTATTCCCGTTTGTCTGGCCAAAATGGGTTGTGCAAAAATACTGCCAAATAATTGTCAGTGTGCGACCAATGCTTTGGTTAAAAACTATTTCTTAACATGCTTTTTTGAGTTATAAAATTAAAATATAGATTTTAGTGATAGATTAAGATTTAATTTCTTTCTTCTTTTCTTTGTCAGTGTTGCCAATAAATACAGTCTAGACGCTACAAAAACACAAACTCTTACCAAGCATTTTTGATCTAGTTTCTAGTGTAAATATCTTAATATATCTGATTTTTTTAGTTTTCTTTGCAGTCTACTGTAAGTGTTGTCTCAGTGTACAAGACTGCACATCATATTTGAAATAAAGTTGTTCAGATGTAGGCTCATCTGTTAAATTTATCCTTCTGCTGCACTATAGTTGGAGTTTACACACCAAGATGGCTATTTAACTCTTTTCTGCTCACCTGTAGGTCATCCATCTGCGTGAGACAGTCCTGGTTCTCCAGGTCCTCTCGATACGACAGCAGTTCTGAATCTGCCATTTCTCTGTCCGCCATAACCAGCATGCCCAGCTGCTCCCGCTGCCGCAGTCGGTTGACCAGCTTCTCCTTTCCTAAACTGCTGCCTCCACTGATTCCCAGTGCTTTCTTTCCCATGCTGCTGTGGGAGAAACTCTCTCTGGAGTTCCACCTGGTTGTCCCAGTGCTGCCTCCTGTCGGTAGACTTTTGTCGGCGCTCAAGCCCTCCGCGGACATGCTCTTGGTGCTGGAGGACAGTTTGTGGAGCTGTTGCTGCTCCAGGTTCAGAGGAACAGACATGGGCTTGTCGGGTCTATTATGAAATAATTCCGGGTTAGGTTTATGTTTTTTAGCCAATGGGAGATCTCTCTGGCCCTCGCTGCTGTAGCAGTTAGAAGGTTCTGATCTTGGCCTTCTTAAATCTGCAAAATAAAAAAAAACAAGAGAAAGTGACACAATTAGCTGAAGACTCCATTATCACTTTTAAGTCAAGACTACAGACTTGCAAAACGTCAATGTACTCTACTGGATTTTATCTGACTTCATTGTGCTCTCATCAAAACCAGTTGATTGTAGCTCTGGCTGTGTGTTTCAGGCTCAGATTTCAGATTTTCTACAAGGATTTGCTCTGTATTTAACTCTCTTCACCTTTTTTACATAAGCATCGTAGTACACTTGAATGAAGACAAAATTAACTTACAAGTAGCTTTTCAGCAAGATATAGAAGTCCATTATTAAATATTGATTAAAAAAAATACTAGCTCCACTGACAGCTCTTTTCACTTAAAAATGTTAAATGAAAATAAAAATCTGCCAGAGGAACTAGTACTTTTTGTCAATATTCAAGAATTACTGATTTAAAGTTCTTATATCTTTTTAAAAGTTTACTAGTAAGTTTGTTTTGTCTTATTAAGTATCTTAGTATACTGAGATATCTGCTTGAGAAACTACACAAAAAAAGTTTGTAAAATGTGGTTTTGCAGTGTATGTGACCTTCACACATAGGCGTAGGAACCGGGGGGGACTGGGGAGACGTGTCCTCCCTAATAATTAGATTTTTAAATTTTCCACTCGCCTGCTTTTATTTTGAAGGTGCACCACAGGTGCTTGATGAAAGACTGAAACCATTTTGTTCAAAAGGACATGGAAGATGGTGTTTTTGGGGCAGTTTGTCACATTGAAATGATAAACACACATACAGGCCTGTCACAGTAATCAATTAATCACATGATACGGATCTTTCAGATTGTGTTCTTGCATTATTATTTTGCCATTACCATTGTATTACTTAAAAATGGTCTCAAAACAGCAATATTATCGTTTATCGCAATAACTTCTGGAACAATGTATCGTCCATCAAAATTTGCTATTGTGACAGGCCTACACACATATGATATATACCGTATTTTTCGGGCCATAGAGCGCACCCGATTATAAGCCGCACCCAGCACATCTGTAAAGGAAAAACCATTTTGTACATACATAAGCCGCACCCGTCTATAAGCCGCACGTGCCTACATACAGACGGTACACAGAAAGAGTTTTCAAAGTTTTAGTAATATACCTTAGCTTTTCTTTCCAAACAGTGCCTGTGACGCGGCAGTAACACAGCA